>DF240144.1:72406-124135 GCA_000507305.1 Breviolum minutum Mf 1.05b.01
TATCAATCATACACCAATGTTATTCACAATTTGATGATGCATGTCAGGCATGTCCATAGCATTCTACAAAAATGGTGGATGCATGTCATTTTCAGGTTTCCTTCTGAAATTGATGTTTCCCGCCACGAAAACCTACGCAAAATTCTAAGTCGTAACCCTTGACCTCGAGACACACCGAACCTCCCTTGGATTCCCAGGTGGTTCCGTGGGGCCCCATGAATTGAGGCAAGTTGCAGTGCGTGACCGAAATGCAGGGCTGAATTCATCTTGCCTGCCATGACACCACCAGAATAGGGACCATGATTGGTTGATATGTAAAAAAACCAAAAAATGTAGAAAAATGACCAGTGAAATTGGATGAAACACATGGCATGATCAACTGATTTCAAAAAAAAACTAATCATATTAGAAAAATCAACCCCTAAAGGATGGATGATAATTTTCAACTGTCAAAGAAGCATCGGTCACCAAACTGGAAGCGACCTCACTTCTTCAGGCGATCGAAAGCATGGATGACATGGTGGCAGAACAGTGGGTATATCATGATGGCCAGCTAATTTCTAACCTCCTAAAAATGGCAAAGTAGGAACCATTAGATACCGTTTAGTTTAGTACCTATATTGAAAATACAACTTTGTTAAAACCCACAGACAGACATCTTTGCCAGCCAGGACAAAAAACGTTTACCCAAGAACGGCCCAACCGGTCGCTTTTAAGCATTGCAGTGTGCTTCTGTCTTCTACATTTGCAACATCTCAGCGTCCATACGCAAAATCTAAGCTGTTTGGAATTCAGCTACGGGAAAACATCTCAGTATGAGATTGTTTAATGTCGGCATTCATCTGTTATCAAGGAAAACTGATTAGCGGGCAAACCTGCCTCAAAGATAGCTGTTCCCAAACCCATGTTCTTTTAAAAGTTGCTCGTTTTTTTTGTTTCTATTTTTGCACCAGGCAAGCATAAATCAATTTACACTTAATCAAGTTATTGTGCTCCTTGTGGCGCCTTGGTCCTCTGGGGGCATTTTTTCATGGCAAGGCTTCATTCTCCATCGCAACAAGGTTGGCATCAAAATGGTTTCATGCAATGCGTTGGCGTGGATGGAGCAAGCGAAGCATCTTGGATAGAGTTAGTTCTACTGCCGCTACTCTTATACACCACGTGTAAGGAAGTGTACGCCGTACAGGATCTCTTCTTGGTGTCTTCGTCACAAAAAGATGTTGCGAACAATACACATCTATACCCATTCGATACCCATCAACATCAAATTAAATGCTTTCTAGATGTTGAAAAGCGCTTGACCCATGAACAATAACCTCGTTGAGCATTTGCAAAATCATTTCAAAGAAACACATCTGAAAAAAAAGTATGAGATGTCTGATGGGTAAATTCAAACATCCTGGCATTTCTTTGTAACCTTTGTGGGATGGTTAAGTGACCCTTTCAATGGCCAAGCGACCTCCAACTAGAGATAAAAACGTCACTTTGAGTCATCTGGATAACAATGACTAACATGTTTTTTGGTTTGTGGATATCATGGTCTTATCCCTCCAAACCCAAAAGAAAGAGATATAGACATAGATGATAAATATAGTTTGCATTTCATGATGTATCATAGGGCCTACATATTCCTACTGTTGATGGAAGAAATCCCGCTAACCAGTTGAGGTTGGTAGTTTATCTTATTTACAAGGTTTTGTACACCCCAGGTGCAGGATTTATTCCATCAACAGTATGTTCATTCCTATGGTTTCTATTTGATTCTTACTTTCCATCATTTTAGGGTACATCAATCTGTGGCTGGAGGGTGGCACTCAACCTGAATGATCATTGATTGGATGAACGTAACCCGTAGCCTTCTTCGGTCAAAACCATTGAACAGAAGCAACATATGATTCACAGCAGGGTATTATATTACCCAAGATGGGATCCATGGGACGATTGTATACATATACCTAAATGAATGCTTGATTCATATAGTTTTCAATGTCGGTACATATAGATTTTTAAAAGTCACATGGATCCATCATGGGTTCCTCTCAGAGTTTTTCGTAGGTTTTTTCTCCCAAAAAGAGCAGAAAAAATTCCAAATCTAAAGGGGCAAACGTTCGACGTTCGACGAAATCCAAAGATTTGCCAATTCGTGTGTCCTAGTCGGTGTAGTCTTCGAAACATCCCTAAGAATCCAGACCCCTCCCTAGAATAGGATTGAGGGTTCCAATCCCATCCTTAGAATAGGAATGTAGGGGTAATCCCTTTCTTAGGACATACCTGGATTCTTAGGGCATAGTTTTTATCCGCACAACTTTCCGGTCACAAAAAATTCAACAGAAAGGTTGAGCACTTGTAGGATTTTGGTGTGCTGGTTGGTATAGAAGGATCCTTATTATAACTGCTTATGGAAAACATCCCAAACAGCCTGGGTAGTCTATAACCCCATAATGTCTAGTTGGTGGTTTCAACCACCCATCTGAAAAATACTAGTCAATTTGGATCATTTCCCCAAATAGGGATGAACATTAAAAACATATTTGAAACTACCACCTAGATAATGTGTATTAAAACAACCAACCAGGCTTTTGAACATTGCTCGGTGAACTGTTGGAGGGTGAAGTGGGTCATCCCTCCATTTTTGGGTGATCAGCTGACGGGTCACGAATGGAAGAATCTGGCGGGGGTTGCATGTTTACCTACGATTTGATCCCATAAATATCAACCATTCATTTAATGTAGGTACATCATATACCATAGATATCCATACTAAATGATCCTATGGGCTAGATTTGTCCGGAAAAAAACATGACCTCTGTATCACCACTGGCGCGGTTTTCATCGTGATGTTTGGGGGTAAGTATCTTGGATGGAGTCGGTTGTTTTTTCACCAATCCCCCCAGGTACCCCCCTCAGATTAATAAGGGTTTAATACTTGGAGGATCATCCCATTTAGTAAATGGTAAAGAACCATGGTTAGTAAGTCCCCTAAGTAGGGTTATTCCCTTCCAAATGGGCTAAATGGCTTATAAATGGGGCTTACTAACCACCTACTAACTGGGATGATCCTCCAAGTAGCTGGCCAAAAATTAAGGGAAACCAAATGGTGTTAATAAGACCGAAAAATACTGGTTGGTGGTTGAACCACCCAGCTGAAAAATATGCTCGTCAAATTGGGTTCATCTTCCCCAAGGTTCGGGGTGAAAATAAAAAATCTTTGAAACCACCACCTAGAATAATACCTGCTATTTCTGGGTAAGGTACGTTAGGGGGGTTTGGTTGATTGACCAGTCGTGAACTTGGATGGGGGGGTGTCGTGCATATGTTTTCTTTACCCCTTGACTGAAAAAGTCTAGCCATCACCAAATCCAGGCAAAACTTAGGTCCCCATGGAAACACAGGGGACCTAGTGAGTTACATTAAAAAAAGACCCCACCTAATTTTACAGGGGCTGGGTATATGGCATTATCAAAGACTTGCCAAGAAATATAAAATCAAAATCCCAAAATAAACATGGCAACCCTTAGGTCCCCTGCTAAAAGTTAAACTCTAAGTGGGTTGGTTACATATCAGTCAATCCCACTAAACTCAGAGGAGCTAAGGGAATAAGGCTAATCTAAGATATGCCCAGTAAACGTAAGAAACTCCCTGAATCCTCCACGGATCTGTAATTTGTGCCCCAAAAAATCCCACCAAAAACCGACCGTTTTGGGCTGAAATTTGACACCCGGTTGGACCTGAAAGTCGGGGTCAATATATTTACGGCTACGTCGGGTAAAAGCATCATACCTTTCCATCCATGTAATGGTATATTTACCTATACATTTACCATAAATTTAAGCCACATGTAGGTAAATCTACCATACGTGGATCCTACGGGCATACCTAGTGTTTTTGTTGTAGGTTGGTGTCATTTTGAGCTATCATTCTTTGGCAACCCAAGCTCATACCCAACCTAAATGTGCCGTGGTTATTTGAACCATATCATGGAAAAAGAGTGGACCAAAATCGAAGTCTTACCTGTAAACTGCCTACACAAACACCATGGTCTCTATTAACCATCGCAATAAAAGCTGGCTTTCTCAGATTGACAATTCCCAGGGTCACGATTTGAATATTCAGATGCTGACAGTCTAGAAAGGGGATCGAAACAAGTTCATTTGGACGGGGTAACACATATAAGAAAATGGTCACACCTCACTTAGCCAATGGAACCTTGAAAAAAAAGTTTGAACTTTATATTACCTACTAAATGTGTAATCCCAAAAAGTTTAAAGTTTAGCCATGAGCCAAGTAAGTATCTTACAAGGTGGGCCCTTGTAAACCAGGGGTAAGTCGGGGCCCATTACTGGATTAATAAGGGTGAAGTAACCCCAGTGAAACCCACTTAGTTTCGGCCATTTGGTCAGGGTTCTTTCACGTCATGTATAAAGCGTAGCGGATCGGTAGGGGGCCCACCGACCTTGTATGACCCGTTGAACTTGATCGGGATTGATCCCCCAACATCAGAACTGAGAAATGGTGAAGTTTCAGTTGGATGACAAACCAAACCATTACACATACTGGTGCAAGACTTCTTCCTTCAACAGCCAACAGGGCCACAATTGTTGTCCTCCAATACTATCTTCGGAAACACACCTTCGAAGCATGACACCTTTAATCATGGCTTGTCAACCTACCCCCCGCCTAGCCACCCCCCCCCTTCCAGAAATAGACAGCCTTATGATCTCGGCTTTTGAAAACCATTGGTTTCCCTCAATGTTAGGCCAGCTATTAAAACCCATATTTCTGGGGAGGGTACATTTCGGGGGAAGGGTCCCGGTTGACTGGCCATAAGCTTTGGAGATCGATTTGCATCGATTTACAGTCGTTTAATGACTGGATTCACCTGAGAAAATTCAAACCAGTGAAACCCACCCAAGTGTGCAGAATCTCTCCGGAATGATGTTTTTGTGAACAAATTCCGAATCTCAGAAGGAAAACCCTAATATTTTTCCCGGAGATGTTCTTGCCTTCATTTTTTTGTTAATGCCGGCTTTGTACACAGCTGCAACAAATTCTTCTCGACTCATAACGCTTCGGTCGCCGGATTCAAGTGCTCGCTTCTACTTGGAAAAACGCCTTACAAAGTGCTTGGATGATCATCATTTGGTACCTTGGCTAAATTGAGGGCCTTAAAGAAGGCCGTTAGGGCCGTTACTAAAAAACCATACTCTTAGTGGAAGTTAATTCATAAAAATGCTTGTTATATACAGTAGATCATCCAAAAGGTATCACATTTCAGCCCAAAAAGGTCCGTTTTTTGGTGTTTGAGGGGTACACATTTCACACCCAAACGGAGGATCCAGGTATTGGCACCAAGCATGGGAAGATCAGAATTTGCCTGACCTGCTTGCTAAACATCGTTGATGTTTGATCACCTAGTGACCTAGTAATATGAGTTTTTGGGTGCCAAAATGATACCTACCAAAATACCTACCAAAAAAAAACGAATGAAGATGTATTTAAATAGGACATTCTGGATGTCTATATAGCCAATATGCTCCATCTATGGAATATTTACCTACATTTGGCTGAATTTCTTGGGATCAATGTAGGCAAATATTCTATACATGGAGCATCTGGTTTGGCAAAATTAAATGTTGCATGCTGCATGCTTGGAAAAGACTTCCAAAAGATATTCTCCCAGATGGAATCCCATGGTAGAAAGTAAAAATTCACCTTAAACAAACACAAATTCACCATAGTTTACCATATATAGGATCAATTCCCAATGTATGGTACATTTGCCTTAATATACACTAACAATCAACGAGACTCATGTGGGTAAATCACCAAAAACACCAATCCAAGTTCACCATGTCAAAAAACCCACGAAAAAAAACATCCGTCGTGTCGTCATCGGCACCTGCACTTCACGTCATCCCCTTGGGCACTGAGACGTCGTTCGAAGCGCACATTCTTCGGATCATCCGGGGCCAACATCACCTGAAGAGTGGATGATTTTGACAAAATTCTCTTCGGCATTGGACCGGTGGGACCGAAAGACTTGAAAACAACAGAAGTTATGAGATTTGATGATTTGACGCATGGTTACTTATGTTGTAATAAAACCAGGACAACTTCGTAAAAAATTGGTTATTGACCACGTATTAACTACTGATCATGGACCATGAGGATCATGCCAGGGCTTGGATACGTGGTTAACAAGCATGGCTACTTTTTTGATCCAGTTGTGGGGAACCCTTCGTTTAATGGCCGAAGCAATCTTATGGGGCGAAAGGGAGAAATGGGGGGGTAATAAGTACTATACCTGCTAACTGGGAGATTTTCACCATTTGAAAGGGTATATGTTGTTATTTGCTAACTTACAACCCTATAGTAGGTGATATAATTATACCCTACACACTGAAGGTGAAACTAGGGTGCTTCCCTCCCCTAGACAGCCAAACACCTTATGACTTATGAGGAGGTATGACTGGAAGACTAAGGAATGGTGAAATAACCCCAATACAAAAAGCACCAGGTGATTCGACGTGAGTGACCTTTTGATCAACGTTGGAGGTTATGACTCTCGGGTCATGGATCCGTCCCAAAAAGGTCACGTTTGACAGAATTGCTAGGCTGATTTGCGGTGAGTTTTTAGGGAATGAAAGCCTGAAACCTATGAACATCTCAAAAAAATCTTGAAATCTCTGATGAGGCAATGAATTATTAGCCAATTATATATACCTATAGAGCCCAAATGACCTCAATTGTTCAATCAAAACAAGGGTCATGTAGGTTCCAGGTATGTACATAGCCTTCCTCCTATAGCGCCTCACTTGAATTCACCAACACCTCAAAAATACACCTCTGAAAAAATCCACATAATATGAAGATATGGGAATGGTATGGGAAGCCTACCATAAGGGGGTCCCATGTCCCTACAGGGAGAAGTCTTCGACTGCCAGGTGATGACCCAGTCGTGACCAGGTCTTCATTCCCTATTGGAAGAGGTCACGTTTACAACCTTTAAAAGGGGTCACAAAAAACCATCCCAAAAAAGGTCACAACTTGAATCACCTGGTTGAACTTCTTTTCCAGGAGCGTTTTTCAAATTGTCATGAGAATTTTGTTGAAGGAGCAATTTTTGTGAAAACTGCCAGTTGCAGGAACTGAGTTTGTTGTTTCGGCCAAGTGGTCTTTACTTGGAGGATGGTCCCATTTAGCAAGTGGTATTCATAACAATGGCAAGTTTTCGTGCTCTCAGTACGGTGCTAGTCTAGTTATTAATGGCAGGTAAACTCCCTAGGGGCCCATCTTCCAAGTACCAACTATTCCAGGAATTGATAAATACACCCCCACCCCTACTAAGAAGACTGGCTGGAAAAACACACAAATTTCAAGATGTATGATCCTATTAAAAAAATTGGTGATGTTCCAATTAGTCATGTGAGTTTTAGGGGGTACCCTCTGGTAAACTAACATAGCTGGCTGGAATATCCCCATTTTCAATAGGAAATACATCTTCAACTGGCCCATTTTCCAGCCTGCTATGTTAGTTGATCCCGGAGTGTATATAATTCTTTCGCCCTACCCCTGAGGTGAAGGCCCCCCTGAAATTTCTCCCTTGGTAAATGCCGTTTAGTTTGGCTTGAAACCAAAGTCCCACGCCGCCTTCAAGCTGCGCCAAGGACTCAATTCTCGAGAATCCCGAGAAGACCTCTCCGTTTTTGTGAGAAAATCGAGTCACCCTTCCCTCCCTAAAACGGACATAATTATCTCCTGGAAAAATAGGCCGAAACCCAAAAAAAGGAAAGGCAGTTCTTCGAATGAATCATCTTAAATTTCATGTGCTATGTAAGTTTCAGGCGGTTTTTTTTGTATTTTTTTTGTTGATTTTAGCTGCTAGAGTTACCCCCTGCCCCTCACGGAAAAAATTGAGCGAATGTCTCCCAAATGTTGCCATCATTTGAGTCATGGGAAAATGTTCCAAATTTCAACTCTTTGAACTCCATCAATTTTCAGGGGAGATTTTTGTTTTGTTGGGGGAGTACTGGGATGTCCATGGTACTTAGTAAGTTAATCATAACTTATAACCCCTATATAAGTAGTATAAGTCCCCTAAAAACCAACTTACTAACTAGTTACTAACTTCCATGGACACGCTAGATACAACATGATTTTTGTTGGCATCAAGGTGAAATCATCCACAGTTTCTTACTATCCATGTGTACTTTCTTTGACATCCCACTAGGCAAATCTCTTTCTTCAGGTGCAAATGTAGGTGAAGCATCATCGAACTTTGCCCAGCTTGGGAACAAACAAATCAGTCCAAAAACCCGCAAGGAACCAACCGCTTAAGTGGAGCCGAATCGACTTTGAACCCTGCAATTGAAACGTATCCCAGCAATGATTACCATGGCAGCCTGAAAAATCCCCGCAACAAAGTTTTTCAAAATGATTGTTCATTCTTCATTGTCCATTTTCCAGGTAATGTTTGTAATACTGGAGTGCAATTTTACACGCTACTATATTTTAATTGGAAGTCTTGTTGAAAACTGAAATGCAGTTTTACAGTGCTCATGTGACATGTGAGTTAATCCTTTCTACTTTTGGAATGAAAAATATATACCTAGATCTTCAAGACCGTTACTAAAATGGAAACGTTGCTGAAATTAAGGGACGTTTTTTGGAACCAACTGGGTTTTCCTCCTTAAAACCAAGCAAAAAAAGCCCTCCCTGGGACTGGAATTGGGATCAATGTAAGTGGATCAATTCCAGTCCCATGGAGCATTTGGGAAGGTCCTACTTTGTTCTGGTCAACACCTCAAGTCTCAAATCTCGTTTTGTCCCTACGAAGGGTATCCCCACATACTGGTTGATGCTTCAGAAATCCGGCGATCACCACCCGTTATCTATATGAAACCCTATGAAACAATGAGATATTCTCCATATCAACTGGTTAGCCGGATTTCTGAACCATCAACAGTATCACTCAGTTCCCAAAAAACCCAACCACCCAAAACCCCCCTGGAGCCCCACCATTTTGGCTCACTTTCCCCGACTTTCCCCCAAACCCCCCACCGGTTTGGTCACCCGGGAGGCCTAGATCGCAGTTGACCAGCACTGCTATTGCTACTACTTCGTCCCATCGAAGAAGGAGATCCCAACCTCAGGTCCGGGAGGAGTTTCCAAGAAAATTTGCAACACACCCCTAGAATCACACACCCCAAACAATCCCCCTTAATTAGCCAACTATGAAAGGAATCCAACTTCATAGCCTGTTGGTAAAGGTTGCTCGGGGGTGTGTTCCAGTTCGGTGTGGTGAAACAACCTGGGAGAGGTGGTCATGGTTTCGGGTGGCTGAAACCTTCAGATTTCGTCCAGGTTGGGTTTGTTGGGTTTTTGTTGGTAAATAATGGTATAAGAACCCAATATAACCCAAATTAACCCAATTGGGATCAATGGTTTAACTTGGATGTCGTCCCGGGGATGGATTGGAAGTTGGTAAATTTAATGGTTATGTAAGTTAGTGATGGTTAAGTAAATAGGTTATTTCACCCACTTATAAATTATAAATGGTTAACAAATGGTGGATTTTCCATTGTCATGTTAATCTTCCGGGGTAGTAAACGGGTTATCTTATTTACTTATGGGATTTTTTGTTGGGGTGAAATACCCACTGATCCACTAACCTTTGATCCTAACAAACCCAACAGGACATCCAAGTTAAGCCCAAATCCAATGAAGGATTGATAGGTCACCTGGTACTTGGAGGATGGGCTCCCAGGACGGACGGATACGTGGTTTCCATAACCATGGTGATCGTTTTTGTCGAGGATCGGGTTGTTTAACAACCCCTTCCTTACATGGCCGTTTTAGATGGCTTATAAATGGGGGTGATCCTAATTATAGACTATACCTACTAACTGGGATGATCCTCGAAGTAGATCTACCCCCAACCCAGTATGCCAGTCATACAAGAAGGTTTCCACAAATTCCCTACTAAAAATGTATTTATTTCCCGGTGGCGACTGCTACTGGGTCAAGGGTAGACCCAAGGTATATAGTTGCGGCGGTGGGTGTTCAGAAGAAGGGATGATTTGTTTTTGGCCGAAAAAAAGGTCAAGAAGGTTTCATGGTCAACGTCACTATAACGTCACTATATAGAGAATGGTCATCCCCAACTACTATCGGGTTGATGACCATTCCCTAATTTATATAGAAATAGTGGGAGCTTAGACCCTGGCACAAATACTGCCCTGAAAAGCAAAGTTTTTGTACTGGCCCGATGTTGAGATAATCTAAGAACGTGAATTTGGTGGGGTAGTGTCGTATTGTTGTGTTTTTTCTCCACCAGGGGTTATAACCTAACCGCAGGTATACCCAGTGGCCCAGGCCGTTATGGGGCGAAAATTTCACCCACCATCTATAACTAGCGTAGGGGCATACTTGGATGTCCCAGGAAGTTGGCAAATGGTTCGTAAATGGGTTATAACCTACTGATAAATTCGGTATATTGGGGTTATAACCCACTTCCTAACCTTTTACGAACTTCCAACAGGACTTCCTAGTATAGGGAAAACACCGGAAGCAACGGTGAGACAAAAAAATCCCATCATCCAAATTTCACCGAGGTCTAGACGGGGATTCTGCCAGGTGCAAATCTTGTCGAATGCACGTCCGATCTAACATCGTCATTGTCTTCTTCCTTAGGCGATTGACACTGTCTACCCCCTGGAAGTTTAACAGCTCGCCCCTGAAAATGGATGGTTGGAAGATGAGTTTCCTTATGGGATTCCATGTTTTCAGGGGCTATGTTAAACTTCCGGGGGGTAAACGACGGCGGGTTGATTCACCAAGATTCTGACGTTTAAAACATACGGTCAAACTGCCAGAAGGCAATCTCTTAGCGAAACGAATACACCCTGGAAGATTAACGGCTGGAACCTACAGCCATCATCCATTTAGGAAGGAAAATGATCTGAAGCAAACCTCGAGGGAATTATGTTCCATGTTAATCTTCAGGCGTGTAGGTCCAGTTGCCAGTAGGTTGAAATAACTCCATTTATAGCGGCCAAATTTAACTCCAGTTACCAATGTAGCTTCGACCATTTGTACTGGCCCCATCAAACTCCATTTATAACCAGGGTTATAGGTTGGGTTTTGCCTAAAAACTGGAAAACCAATGGATTTCGTGACTGTTAAAAACGGCTTCCCTTCATTAAAAAAATCGATTATATAGTGGGATGTCCTGCTGGTACTTAGTAAATGGATTAGTTCACCCCTGTATAAGTAGGTTGTTTACATCCCCTAAATGGGTGCAATAAACCAACTTACTAACGTTGTTACCAACTCTCAAAAAAAACAATTCTGGTTGGTGTTTTCAACATACTTGAAAAAAACATAGTCAAAATGGGTGCATCATCTTCTCCAAGGATCGGGGTGAAAATCAAAAAATGTATGAAACCACCAACCTAGTAAACCAATATTTTCCCAAATGGTCGGTTTGATATGATTTGATGATGTTTTTGTTTGGTGATGAATCCCATGGTACACAGTCAAAGAATCACCCCTAGACAATTGTTTTCTCCAAATTTGTTGGGCAAGTTTCAAATCAAAAGTCCAAACTGTGAAAAATTGAGTTTTAAACCACCTCAAATAGATGGTTCTTTTATATGCATACAGCATACATTCTCCAAATTTCTCCAAGTTTCAAATCAGCATCAGCTGCGGACCGGTGTTCTTCCGCCGGGTGGTCCGGGGTTTTTTCGGCAACGCCGCCCTTAAAGGTCCCACATCATGGAGAAACGGGTTCCCTGTTTGAGCCAAAAGGGTCAGGGAGAATGCCGAGGTTCCAAAAAAATTGGGACACGTGAGCAACCTTGGAAAACATAGGAAAGTACCATTTGTTATGTTTAGGCAACTTGTGGCTGGTTTTTAAGGGTAAAGTTGATGGAAATTGACAGCAACTTGTTTGACATGTTCTTTAGAATTTGGACATTTAGAGAAACACCATGACGGATCCATGGGACGAACGGTATATTTGCCTACATGAATGGTGGTTTTCAATGGTAAAATATTGTAAATGTAGCTAAATATACCATACACGGATCCTATGGGATATGAGCAACGTTCAAAACCAGTGGATGACAAGGAGGCGACATGGAGATGAGGCTCACTGACATAAAACCTAAAACCCCTCACCTGACAGGTGGGGAAAAATGTGAAGAAGCTTTTAAATAAAGCCAATGAGCAACCTTCAAAACCCTCCTGCTTTCTATTGTACGTGGGTCATGACGGGACTACTATAATGGCTTAATACAATTCCCCATATAACTGGGTAGAATAATCACGTCTATATACAGCAAGTAAGCAGGATTTTGATCGCTGCTCATATGTCTGAAAAAAAGAAGTTATGCCAAGATTGAAGGATGGATCGTGGTTGTTTGTTGTTTATTGGTAAAGAATAGAACAGAGGGGTGTACAGTAGGGTATCTTGGTTTGAAGCTTAGGGGTATCTTGTTGCAAATAAAATTTTACATGTCAGACATTTTCAGGCGCCAAAGATAGGAAGATTACCCTGCCTGAAAAGATGGCATCCCAAAAGGAAAGGCAAACGTCTTCCGGGCACCCATCAATTTGAAGGACCGAACATGTTGTTAGTTTCAGGGAAGGTAATCCCTAAAAGAATTGGGTAGGATTTCATACCCTACAGGCCCTATATTATACCCAACAAACAACCCCATAGGATCCATGTATGGTATATTTCCCTACATTTAGGTGATTTTTATGGTGAAGGTAGGTAAATATACCATACATGGATCCTATGGGAACCAGGGACCTGTTTCATACAGGGAGTATGTTAGTTATCAGGGAGAAAAAAATTGCTGCGACCTGTTTCACATACCCATCCAATCCATGCAATCCAAGTGACCTAGATGTGAAACAACATGCAGAAAGCTCAAAACCCCGAGCCAGTTGTCAGAAATGGAATGAAATTTCCGGGACCCCTATAAATGTAGCTGAAAATACAGGTAGGTAACTGGATGGAGTTATAACACCTATCAGTGGAATTATGGGATCCTAAAAAAAATTAACTGGTTGGTGGGTTTGCAAGTGGGTTGCGAAGCTCAGCCATTTATATTCCTCCTATATACAGCTTATACGAAGCATTTAAACACTTGAAAATGACATGTTTTTAGACAAGCAATGGGCGTGTGTGCACCTCCAATCAGTTGTACACCAGCATGTGCCGGGTTGATGCCTTCCCCGCATTGCTGTTGCCAACCCCACCCCGAAAACAGTGACTGGTTGTTTATAAAGAGATTCAAAATCACCCTTTTACATTATCTGGTTGGTGGTTTCAACCCATCTGAAAAATATTAGTCAAATTAGATCATTTCCCCAAATAGGGGTGAAAATAAAAAATACTTGAAACCACCAACCTAGATTGTGGATCAATATATTAAACCCTTTATCTTTATCCCTCTTTGGGATATCCATGGTATCATCCATTGGGACTTTTCCCCCAACAAGTCTGCCAAGTATTTTTTGCTTCCCCCGAAGTTTCCCCGAGTTCTCGTCGTCTCGTCTCGTCAGGCAAGGGGTTGGTGGGAGGAAACGCACCTCCTCTCGTGGGTCGGGGTCTGGAGCTTTTTCCTTGCAGCGGTTCGCTCTCGCCCTTCTGGCAATTGTAAAAATAGGGGTATCCCAAAATGGGAAAATCCTATTAAAATGGATGATTTGGAGGTACCCCTATTTTTGGAAACACCCAAATGGGTATATCAATCCCTACTGGGATGTCCTGCTGGTACTGGATGTAAATGGATTATTTCACCCCTATATTTTAGTAGGTTATTTACGTCCCCTAAATGGGTGAAATAAACCAACTTACTAACGTTTGTTACGATCACTTCCATGGGTCCACCCTAGTATAGGAGTCTTACTGTACCCCCTGGAAGTTTAACTTCGTTCGCCCCTGAAACATTACCAATCCTCCCAAAAAGGAAAGGCAAACGTCAAACGTCTTCCGGTCCCATCCCATCCATCATTTTTCAGGGGAAAAAACTCGGCTGGTTGTTAAACTCACTTCGGTGGCGCAAGTCCTGGAGCCTTTGGTGGGCTTCCATCTGTCATGTTGACAGAACTGGTTGGGTTGTTTCAACCCATCTCAAAACTATTAGTCAATTGGGTAATCTAACCCAAGCTTCTGGGTGAACATAAAAACATATTTAAAAAAAAACACCACAAAGAGCAGATCAAGGGCAAAATCGATGCTCTTTGGGACCATTTCAACTGTTAGGCATGATCAGGCTTTATAGCATCCCTAGGCTGATAAATAATAACCATTATACCAGGCTGATCTTACCATTATACCAAGCTCATATAACAGGCAAAACCCGATTCGGCACGATCAGCCCGGTTTTCAGAAATCATTTCCCCTGGGGTTTTTCTGACCTATGGCCAAGGGACCAAGGCACCTCAGAAGCACCGTCATCATCGCCAAAACCAACCAACCAACCAACCAACCAACCAACCAACCAACCAACCAGCCAGCCAGCCAATCAACAAAGAAACAAAGGAACTTTAACGTCCAATAGATTCTCTCCAACCAACCCGACCCATAATGGTCCTCTACAACCTCAATGGGCAGCCGTTGCGTAGTGACAGCTGATTCAGGGACCTGCCAGACGAATCATTCGCATTCTGCAGGGCCAAGGTTGAAGAGGTTTGTTTGGAAAAGTACACTACTTGGAGGATCATCCCATGACTTCGGAGTGGCGAACATGTTAGAATCTACCCAGATATTTTTTTCTAAAGTGAAGGGTCACCGTCATCACGCGACTCATCACGGAATCACCTCCTCAGGTGGTGCGATAGGTGGTTCAAGTGAAGCTGCCGACACCTGCGATTCCGATCCAGGGGACCTCAAGTCGTTAAGCTGGATGTCTACAAAGTGGGCCCCGAGAATTCCGTTATAACTGGGGTCCAAATAACTCCTAGAAGTAGGGTGAAATAACCCCAGTTAAACCCCTTTTTTTAAGGTTATTGATATGATATAAGGATTATAACCCCATTTATGACTAATTTAGTTGCCCACCTTGTAGACATCCTGTCATACCTCCTGAGGTGAACAGTGTAGTGTTTAGTATACGGTATGTTTTTGGGGTCCAAATACCGAAACTGAGGAGGTGTTTGGATGTCTAGCTGGTCGATTTACCATACAAGTCTAGTTGGTGGTTTTTCTCCACTCATTTGAGAAATATGCGCGTCAAATTGGATCATCTCCCCAGGTTTCCGGTGGGTGAAAATCAAAATGATTTGAAACTACCGCCTAGCATAGGGTCAATGACCAATGTATGGTATATATTCTTGGATTTGCTTTAGATGCTTGGAAAAAGAAAACCATCTTCTCCCAAATGGTGGCTTTGATGGTGGTTTACCATGATAGAACGTAAAAAGTCACCTGAAACAAACACAAGTTTACGAACAGGATCAATTACGAATGTATTGTATATTTGACTTAATTTATGATCCTACGGGGTTACCTACATGATTTGTTCTCCAAACCTACTCAGTTTTTGGTCTGGTGAATAGACTAGCTGTCGGTAGAGGACATCTGGAAATGATGATGAAATGCTAGCTGGTTGACTCCAACTCCAGGGATGGACATGCGGAAAAATCCATCATTTGAGGGGCGGAAATCGCTATCATATTCCCTTACGACGTCATGTGCATTTCGGTAGTTTGCCAGTTTGCGAGTCCTCACCCCAAGAGTTCCCACAAATCAGCCCAGTTAAATACGTGGGGCATAACCAGGAATTTGCTGGGCAACGCATCCAACACTTAGGGGTACACTGGCAGGTGCTTGTATACTGCCTAGAACAACAGGCCCCCATAGTGACAAAGTGCACACAGTAAACTCGACAAATCACCTTGGTTGCACATGTGGGTGTAATTAGAGATAGCTCTACCTACCATCCTCAGCCTTCATAACTCTAAGCAGAATTTCAATAACAACAGGATCCATGGGACAAACGCTATTATTTCCCTACATCAATGGTTGATTTGTATACTAAATGTTGCTTAAAAAACCAACAAAAAAATGGAAAAAAATCCTCCCGAATTCATCCCCTAATTTGCGCCAACCGTTTTCTTCGACCCTCTGACAGACAGGGCGACTTGGATGGCCCTGTTGGAAGTTAGGATCAATGGTGATCGGATCAATGGGTTACAACCTACTTATACATGGGGTTTTTGTTGGGGTTATTATAACCCATTTACAAACCATTGATCCTAACTTCCAACCGGACATCCAAGTATTTACAACTGCACTTTTTGGGGCCCACCGGGCCCAGTCATGGTTCAGTGGAAAATGACCTTCAATGAAAGGAAACTCATATTGGAGTATATATTGGGGTGAAATAACCCACTGATCCGATCACCTTTGATCCGATCACTTCCTTCCCGGGACATCCAAGTAGCTGAAAAATGGCAAATCAACCAACCCTCCCCAACTAGTTGGTGGTTTCAACCCAACCCCCTCGAAAAATAATATACAGTCAAATTAGAAATATTCCCCAAGGTTTGGGGTGAAAATACAAGATATTATTTGGGTTGCCACCACCTAGCATGATGAAAAAACTTCAGCATTTTTCATGGGTTTTTTGTTTCCCTCTAAAGTACCCAAATTCAGGTGGTTCCCAAAAATGCCCCCTGTTTTTCTTTTTCCCTTTCCCCGCCTCCAAGGAATCGACCAAATCTGTAGCTGTAGCTGCCTCATGGCGGGCGGTCGTAACGAAACGCCCAGGAGAAAAAATCCAGGAACCCATACCATTCGTCCGGGACGATTGTATATTTACCTACATGAAACCCGTAAAATTGAATCACCCGGTACACATGTTTTTTGCAATGTTTATGCAAAGATACTACAGTTAAAAAAAAGATACCCCCCAAAAAATCTAACATATATACCAAAAATGATGATTTTTTAAAATGTATCTCCTTTCCAATATGGTTATTTTGGGTATCCAGCCGTTAGTTTTCAGGGGTGCATCCATTTTGTCCGCCCCCTTTCAGGGTCTTCATTTAATCCTGGTTGGAGTCCTGATTCTTTTTCCTGGTTTGTCGTTCAGGGCAGGTTTTTTGTCCAATTGGCACATTCAAAAAATCCTGCAGTGATAACCTGCACTCGTGTGGGACGTCTTTCCAAGAGGCCTTTCGATCATGCGACTTAGCACCTCGGCCCTGGCTGAGCCTCAGCCGACAGTCATCGATAAAAGTGGGCAGGTCCTCCTCTTCTTCGCCAGGTTGATGTGTACAACCCCACCCTCAAGAATGACAGATTTCTCGAACCAGCTCCCTGCGTTTGCCATCTCCGTAGCAGAGCGCTTAATAAGCTTGCCTCTCGTGTACGAATGTGCTCAATACGGTGACCTCCCGCAGCACATTGCACTAACTGTAAACAATAGTGGCAGCCTGGAATTTCCATCGGATCCAAAATTTCATTCGAAAAACCTGCATGACGAATGTGAAGGGAATACTTCGCTCAAGCCTTCCAATTTCGGTCAAAACTCGAATCCCGGTTTTGGAAAAAAAATGTCCCCGTGTAAAAACATCACAGCAGCAAACAGGTGGATGAAACCATCATCGGGAAAAGCCCCTGAAACAAACCTAGAACCCAACTGACCCCTATTTTTGAAGGTCAACCCTCCAAAACAAGGCCTTTTCCAGATAAGGGTCATCAAAGGGTTCTAGGAATGTATAGGAAAAAAACGACCCTTTTAAAAAGGGACATGAACCTCGCAAGTCATGTTGTTTCAATGATAATTTTTTGGGACAGTTTTTTTTTGCCACCTGGAACGCCAAGTGTCCTATTTTTTTAGGCAACTTTACCCCTAAAACCAGCAACTATTGCCTTAAAAATAGGGCACTTGGCTTTCCAGGTATCCAAAAAAAAAGACAACCTAATACATCGCACACATTTCTTCAGGGCGACGTTGTAACAAAGCCATGCAAAACACTCCGATACTTTCCACTGAATCATGGTTGTTTAATGATGTCATCCAAATTTCACGGTTTATGAAATAATCCCCACATAATAAGTGGGTAGTTTTTCATCCCCAGCATATACCCTAAACAACCCGTTCTATGCCCTAAATAGTAGTTATATTCCCTACCCTATATGTCCAGTTGTATATACTGTAATCCCTTTATAAATGGTATATTTATATACCCTATACAACCACCAGGGGTTTATTCATTGCTCAACCAGCGGCCCTGCCTTGGAAGGCTCAGATGGGACCCGATCATCACCTGGTTTTCAGTGGGAGCAACAAGGTTTCCGCCACGGATGTGTTTTCTAAGAGAACCCAGAGAACCCCAACATTCAAGGGACAAGGACGGGTGGTTTCCCTAACAGTCTCCTAAATGGCATGAAAATTGTGTTCTCGGATGGGATTCTTGGAGATTTTTGAAAACCCATAAACACACTACATATATAGGTTTGTTTTAGGGATTTCCCATAGCGGTACGTTGGTAGTTGTACATCCAACTATCCCCAGAAACATACCCCTGGAGCATACCCCAAGCATCCCTGAGAACCCCCAAATGGAACGAATTCCGAATCATAAACTGTTGGTTTTTCGGGTTTGGGGTATGTTCCTTTCGGGGTATGTTGGAAAATTCTGAGATTCTTTGATTTCGGGGAACGCTGCACTTGGAAATCACATAAACCCATAGAGGATCCATGAAACAATACCAAAACAATCCATGCATGGTATATTTATCTACATTTACCATAAAAATCAACCAAATGTAGTGTAGGCAAATATACCATACATGGATCCTATGGGACTTATTAAACCGTCAAAAATCTGCCATTCGATAAGGGTAGCCAATTCTGCAATCGACCCATGGATCCTTTGGGATGTTTTTGTTCCCCTCTGAGGATACGAAAAGGTGATTTGAACGTCTGAGGATACTTGGATTTGCTGAGTTCATTCTGGATGATGATGATGATGATGATGATGATGATGATGATGATGATGAGGTTACTCCTCCCAGTCGCCAAGAATCCATTGATGCTCGGCCAATCCTCGCTCCCACCGAGGCTGTGGAATGGCTTTCCTGAAGGCCACGCCCCCGCACCTCTATCGTAGGCCGCCTCGTGCAACTCGATGCCTCCCTGCTACGCAGTGTAGAATCGTAGAAGGACATGCTCCCCTTCATTCAGGGAGTTCGAACGATGCAGGGCCACACGAAGCACCATTGCTGGACTCGATCACGCAACGCACCACCGGTGACACCGTCATAGAAAGGGGGAACGTAAAAAATATTCTCCGAAATGGTCGGTTTGATATGATTTGATGATGTTTTTTTTGGTGATGAATCCCATGGTACACAGTCAAAGAATCACCCCTAAACATATCCAAGATTATGCCAGAACTCCATCCTTGAACTACTGTTGATGGTTCAGAAATCCCAAACAACCACCTTTCGGATGTATAAAACCCTGAAAATAACTGGGAGATTTATCATATCAACTTGGTTAGCCGGATTTCTGAACCATCAACAGTAGTTACAAGTTTTTTTTCGGGCCCACCCAAGCATTTCCCATACGTCACTCTACAACTTGGGTCAAACCCTGGGAACTAAGTGGGTAAGTACTAGGGCGTCCATATCATACCCAGATGCGCCAAATGCATGGAATAATTTTGCTTAAATTCAAGCCAGGTGGAGTCAAATATCACCCGTGTAGCATGTGGGATGCCAAAAAGTTTTAACAAGATTACCTTGTGTCAAAAATGCAAAAATGTCACGGAAAAGACCTTAGTTTAAAGGGGGTCACATGTTCACAATCCCAAAAACAAGGTCAAACAAAAAATTGTCAGGTCTGAAAAGTGTTGAACATGTGTACTTTATTGGGATGATACCCTACATTGCCACTGCATGTCCAGCTTGGAATCCTCTACAAAAAAAAGTTACCCCATGACAAATCGCAAACTGGCCAAACTTTTGTGCCAAGTTTTTGTGTTATGACTCACCACCACCCCTGAGTGGACTCTGAAAATTTATGCTGACACAGCCAATGGACAATGTAATCCCTTATTTTTCTTGCTAAAGATGTTATCCCCAAAACGTTGAAAGGTTGCCCATGCTGATTGAGTGGAAGGGGTCGGAATCACCTATCCCAGGATGTCCTGTTGGAAGTTAGGATCAAAGGTGATCGGATCGGTGGGTTATAACCCCAATGCCAATACACCTCATTAATGAGTAGGTTATAACCCATTGATCCGATCACCATTCGAATCCTAACTGCATGGGTTATAACCACAATATATCCATAAGTAGATATAAGTTATAACCCATTTACCAACCATTGATCCTAACTTCCAACCGGACATCCAAGTAGTTCCGAAACACACCACATTGGAAGGCGGGTGAAATCACCGCCTGACAGGTAGACTCTTCGAGTTTCTTCAGTCAAATCTTCCTCAGCAAGAATCAGAGGTTGGTTGGGACTGGCCGCAATTTAACGAAACATGTATATCATAGTAGATACCTAGAACCCAACTGGGGGGTTGACCTTCAATTCTATGGGTCAAATCTTCCAAAATAATTATGGGTCATTTTGGTTTTAGGTATATGTATATATAATCCATGTATGCTATACTTGAAAAAATGTTTTGATTTGATGTTTATTTATGGTACATTTTCTGCTAAATGTAGGCATAGAAATATACAGTGATCCCATGGGAATCTCATCCGTCACGAGCCACCCTGAGGGAAATTCGGACCCCGAAAAACCCTACAAATCCTAGTTCGCTCACTCTAGCCCACATGCTCCATGGGACGGGAATATTTACCAAGCCAATTTCCCCTTGTAGCCTTTCTTCACCTTTCATGTACATTCCATCCATACAGCCGGAGCATCTGAGTAGGGATGGTTCAGAACCCATGGTTCGTCATGTCACGAGCTATCATAAACCGTCATGGGCGTTTGCCTTGTTGTGATTTTCAGACTTTTCGCCCCAAGAAACCCTTCAAATCAGCCCAGTTGGATACGTGGATGTACAGTTATAGTAGTTTGTAGGTACATATATCAGTCCCATGGATCCTATGAAAATGCTTGGGAAAGATCTACGACTCGAGGCCGAAGGAAACGATGAGTCCAATTGACGTTTTACCGATTTTTTCAAGTTCAGCCGCCATTCCGCCCCGAGCAGATCGGTGTAAATGGCCGAAAATATGTTTTTGTTGGCCTAGAGTCATTTCACCTCTATAAGTGGAGTTATGGGCACCTAGCCCAATTCCAAGTATAGACTATAGGATAAATTCACTGACTGTAGTTCATGTGCTCCATAAACCTATACGTCTGGGGGCGTTCTTAAGCATGGTTCCAAACCTACCTTGGAAGCACTGAGTTTCTGCACTGCATCTGCATCGACATCTTGCCTTTCCTGCCATGATTTTGGTGAAAAAAAAACATGTTTGTTTAGCAAAGGCTGTAGAACTCCAAACCCGTTTATTTGAGGCCACATACAGGGGTTATATATAATGCGACATATGGATGGCCACAAGGATCGTTGTTGAAGTTGAGGTTGTACAAGTTGTCTTTTTGTTGTTGATTTTGATACCGTACATGGGGCGACATCACCCAACAACGTTTTTGTTGCTAACTTCCATGCGCCAACAAGTAGTTATAAGATAGACTTACAATCAGGGTCTTGAAGGAGTGTATATTCGTGTAGTCTAACTACGTATACTTAGGTGCCGGATTTTGTCCACCAGTTTGGAAACAACTCATATAATATGTGAAACCACCATCTAGGGTTATGTTATCATGATCCCCTTCCCAGTAATAGTAGCCACAATTGGTGAACACAAAATGAGCACCAAACAAATATTGAAAATAAACGAGCACTTCAGACATACGTGTTCCAAATATTTCTTGGGCTACGAAAGAACATTTAGACATCGCTTTGTTCACGATCACCTCTTTGAGTATATTCAAAGTAGCTAGGTGGGTGGTTTGTTTGCCACTCAGTTGAACAAACATGTCACCTAGAGCAGGTAACTCTTTGAGTTTTGTAGACATTTTGAGGTCATTTTCTTGGACACAATCCACCACCATTTGGAGGTTAAATAAGCCAACTTTTGATCCCCTCCACCTTTTAAACTTCCCTTACTTGGAGGATCCTCACAGGACTTGTAAGTGGTTAGTAACCATGGTTAGTTTTCATCCCCTAAGTAGGGTTGTTCCCCTTCCAAGTGGGGGAATTTTTTGGCTTATAAATGGGGGTTACTGACCACTTACAATTCCTGGGATGATCCTCCAAGTACCGACGACGAACGTGGCGGGCGACGGAATCGTGTGAAAGAAAAAAGAACAAAACGGGCAACACACGGCACTTTGAAGGCGTCGTCGTCATCATCCAAGGGGAGGTTCAACCCACCACCGCCGGTAGAGATGAAGAAACCCCCTGACTCCTGAACATGGAGAAAAAACGACAAAAACAATCACCCCAAAAGATCACAGCAAAATTCACCAGAGAGAGAAGAGGGAAATGAAAATGGAAGCAGGTATATATGTTTTTTTAATCAGAATCTTGTTGTGTTCAGTGTTGAGTGAGCGGTGTTCAAAACTTTGGTGGCAATTCCATTATACTAGTTGGTTCATAGGGATCCTTATGATGGCTTATTACGCTCCCTATATAATCGGGTAGTATAATGATCCCCGATATAAAACAGCCAAGCAGGGTGAACTGAACACTGCTCAGTTGTTATTCTTAAACATCTTAAGTTAATATCCCAATCCTACAATTGTCAGTGAAGATTCAGAAAGGACACAGCGAAAGCAAAAACAGAGGTCATTAGATTACCTACATCAAACAAAGTACGGTAATGTCAAGGCAAATTCCTCCTAAATCACCATCGATTTGCACTGTTTTGATGATATCCAATCCCTGAAATATTTCAGAGCTGGTTCGACAAATGGGGCAATTAGCTCATATATCCGTTACCCTCCCTGAAACTAAAATATAATAGCACCCAAAGATGGACAGTTGGAAGACGATCCTTTCCCTTTGGGGCCCCGCTTCCGGGCAGGTGTTAAACTGTTAGTTTTCAAGGAAGATAACCACTTCACTTGGAGGATCATCCCAGTTAGCAAGTGGTTTCCAAATGGCAATTCATGACTTGGAGATTGGGGTTACTGACTACCATGGGAACCCACAACCTTCATTTTTAGGGGGTATAACCCATATTTTGGTGGTGTGGGATGATCCTCCAAGCAGGCCTCTGTCCCTAAAATGGCGGTGAAAAAAGTGCTGGTTTCCTTTCAGGAGGCAATGTATTGTTGCATTGGCAGTTTTTTGTTCCTGGTAATATACTACTAGGGTGTCCATGGAAGTTATTAACTAGATAGTAAGTTGGTTTATAACCCATTTAGGGGACTTATGACCTACTTATATAGGGGTTATAATTAATTTACAAAGTACCATGGACATCCCAGTAGCTACGGTTGCTAACCACTTACAAGTCCTGGGATGATCCTCCAAGCAACCGTTTCAAAACGGGACAAAAAAAAATCACGTCAACATCGCTGCGTCCTCATTGCTGGGCGAGTCAGATAAATCGAAGGACACTTCCGCAGCGTCAGAGGTGGGATCTGCGGGAGAAGCCGCTGAGCCCGGTGGGGACTCGGGGACCCAGAAATTCCCATACCATCCATGGGACTGGTATATTTACCCTCCCTGAAACTAACATTTTCGCACCTGACAATGGATGGTTGGAATACTACTTTCCTTTTGGGATGGCCTATTTTCAGGTGCCATGTTAGTTTTAGGGAGTGTAGCTACATTTGATTGATTTGTATGGTAAATGTAGGTAATGATATACCATAGATGGATGTGCTTGGGGATTTTAGATACTCCAAGATCTTTTCCTGAAGCCCGATAAAACCCATTCGCAGCAGTCTGACCAACGAATCTCCGTGAGTTTGGTTGGAAAAACCACTTTCCTTTACAGAGCGATACTTCAAGCGAAATACCCAAAGAGTTCAACCCCCTAAGGATCCATACCCTTCCCTAGAGTAGGTTTGATGGTCCCAATCCCATCCCCACAATAGGATTGTAGGGTTAATCCATTTCTTAGGACATACCTGGATCCTTAGGGACCAAAAGAAAAGTCAGAATCACCTAAAAAACGATCCGAGAAGACCATACTTAGATGATTAATGATTCACCATGATTGGTGTTGCTATTAGCTGCTTTCAAAAATCACCTTACATGGTAAACGAAAACCCTTCGACAAAAATATGACTTGCGTCTGCCTCTTCGAATTTAGAAGGGATTTCCATCCCTACCCCCCCGCCCCGAAAAAAAAGGAAGGACACATTCAACCATAAACCGCAAACAAAGCATTCTGTTAATAATGCAGTCAATGGTTCATTGGTACTTTGGCTTAGTACTACTTTTGGTTCAAAAAGAAAGACCTGGAACCGGAAATTCAATTAGTCTTTTAATGGGACGTTAAGGTGGTTTGGACCAAATATTTCCCAAGTAAAGACTTGGTTCATCATCCAGTTGAAACATGTTGAAACAACCAGTGCGAGTCATCATAATCCCTTTCGAAGAAGGGATGTATATAAAATACGAAACTCAACCAACCACATAAACCACCAATGGATTCAATTCATAACCAACTTGATCCCCCAACATTTGGAGGTCACTACGGCAACCTTTTGAAGGGATCAGCAATCTTAAGGATCACAAGAGATCAGGTCACAAATTGCATTGTTTCATGGCCCTCCCAACCACCCCAATTCAAAACTACGTGACCCATCAGGAAAAAGGCCTCTTTTTAGGAGCTTATTAACCAGTGGTTTCCCTCAATAAGCCTGGCTAATAAGGCCTTATTTCTGGCGGCTGCCTTATTCAAACCTTGTTTCCGGGTGGCTTTGATGGGGGTAGTTAGGAGGTCCATAATTGTTGGGAAATCAGTCAACAGTTGCTTGGTAATTTATCTCAGTTGCCCTTTCCAATACCGGGATGTGGCAATGGAATACTAAACTCAACCAACACAAACCACCAAAGAAATGAACAACCAAAATCAACTATCAACTGTTGGATGGTGTAAATTCATGTCTTTCTTGTTTTGAAGCAACAACTTTTGCCCATGTCATGACATGGCATCCCCCCATCTTTTCTCCCAGTCGGCCTCTTGGACTATCAAAGTCGGCAAGTAAATCATCGACCTTTTTTGGAGGTCGATCAACTCCCATGATTTCCATATAGTAGCCCTAGTCTTCCAAAATCCTCCAAATACCTTGTGAGTATGTGTTTGGGTTCCCTAAAGGCCTTGTCAGGAGGTGTTTGTGGGTCCAAAATGGTCCAAACATCAACTCCTAAGGTATTTGGAAGACTGGGGTAGGAGATGGGAAAATCAACCCAATTCCGGATCGGGGTAAAAAATATACCCATGACTCATGACATAAGGATTCCCGTCATTAAAGGTGGGATGAAGGAGTTGATCGACCCTGGCACAGATGCAGAAATGGTCATCCGAACTGGAAAATGACGGGGAATCCTGAAAACATGCGTATATAAACACAAAATATGTATATACACATATACTAAGTTCTGCCTATACACTGGAATTCGCCAGTGGATTTCGTGAATGCTAAGAACAGGTTCCCTCGATAAACTGTTACAGGGCTTTCAAAAATACGTATAAACCCTACTATCAGGCTGCGCCCACCCCGCCCCCCCCGAAACAAAAAAAGTTTGAATAATAATCCATCCTATGGTGTATTTACCTACATGAATGGTGGATTTTCTATGGGATCAATGTAGGTGTATCCGATGGATCCGTCATGGGAAAAGTTGGTGATTTCAACCCATGTGTGTATAAACATTCGGGCAACGTCAAATTGCTTCATTTCCCCTTGTACTGGGATGTCCTGCAGGTACTGAGCAACTGGATTATTTCACCCCCATATAAGTAGGTTGGATACGTCCCTTAAGTACCTTAAGTAGGTTATAAACCAACTTACTAGCTAGTTACTAACTTCCATGGACATCCTTGTAGGGGTGAAAATCAAATCATTGAAACAACCGCACATCAACCAATGGTTAATTGGTGGCTTGGGTTGATTGGTTTGGGATTCGAATCGGGATACCTCTAAGTAAAAATCCCTGTAACGTAAGGGGATCCTAGGAATCCAAACCACCGGGCCCCCAAACCACCAATTAACCATTGGCTGAGCATAGATACCCAAAGTAAAAAAAAACTAATGAACACACATCTAACTCAGCCAAAGAATCCTGGAAGAAAAGTTACAACTTTATTTTTCCTACTATATAAATATGTAATCCCCAAAAGTTTAAAGGTTAGCCATCGGCTGAGTAAGACATACAAACAGCATGATCATGGGCCCTTGACATCTCTACCCGACTTTACCTCACAGTTTTGTTGGTATAACATTTGGTGCCCCGGTTACTTATACTTCCACAACGACACCTCAGGGGGTTAGTCCTGTGTGAAATTGTGGCCTCAAATCGCCAAGACCCTTGAACAGGTGGGCCGGTGGGCCCCCTGATAATTACTCATAGGATCCATGACACTGGTATATAATACACCTACTCACCTACATGAATCGTTGATTTTTATGGGTTTCATGTAGGTAAATATACCGTTCGTCCCATGGATCTTATATGGGATTATAAATGAGGTTATGTCATAACCCCTATTTTCATGGCCAAAAAAAAACTGGGTGACTGGGGGGATTGATGTCACCTCCAAAAATCATCGTGGAGTTATAGGCCTACCGAATGAGTCCTAAGGACTGCCACGAAAACTATGCTCAAAGGCCCAACAAAAATGTTCCACAAAAAAAAACAGAGTTGAAAGTTGGGAGTTTATCCCAGTTTTTGATAAATTGATACATCCAAATGGTGCAGGACTTTATCTGATTGGTGGTTGAACCAACCCATTTCAAAAATATTAGTCAAATTGGATCATTTCCCCAAGGTTTGGTGTGAAAATAAACATATTTGAAACCACCACCCAGAAAATGTTTCTTCTTGGCCAAAACCCTGCACCCCCTCCAGCAAACAATGGCGATTTGCTGGACATGTTTGGGTCCAATTTTCTTCCCAATCTTCGAACATTCATACCTTTTGACATCCACATATATATAGTTGAAAAATGGTGAAGTTTCAAGTGTCAGAATCCAAATCATTACATAAATAATGGGTGTGTCTCCGAACATCCGTTGAAAAAATGGTTGGCGTTAGGGTACCAGGATGTACCGGGTATATCTTCAAATAGGGTCCCATGGTCCAGACGGCTATGTTAGTTTACTGCAGGCTGATATGAACCGAACACACTGAGATGCCCAACGCCAACACCTGCGAGAGACGGGCATGGTTTCATCACTCAGGTGCAAGAAAGGTGAACCCGAATAACAAATCCTACCAAATGGATCCTATGGATCCTGATTTACACCATGGTTATTCAAGTTGAAAACAATAAATCCACAACAACTGAAGGATATCTTTGATCCTTTTCATGGGTGCCCCAAGCCAACCAAAGCTCAGAAGGAAGAAGGGGTTCTTTGCAAGCATGACCCTCCCTAGAATCTTAGAATGACTAGTTTGTGGTTTCAACCCATTTGAAAAATATTGGTCAAATTGGATGATTTCCCGAAAGTTCGGGGTTAAAAAAAAACAATGTTTGAAAGCAACAAACACCTGGGAATGAGGCCGGCGAATCAACACAGGCCATAGCCCCAAGAGGCCCTTTATAGGGGCCCCATACCTCCACTTAAAGGATCCTAATACAGTAACCTATTTTCCACCTATTTACAGGGGCCCCATAACTCCACTTATCACGTTGGGGTGGGGTGCACCTTGTAAGCATGAATGTCCACCTAAGTAACTAAAAGCCAAATCCCCTGTTTTCCATGGTGGTTGAAAACTATTTTCCTTCCAGGAAGGCCTATTCGAATAGCACCTTGAACAGGAAATTCTTGCAATGGGCATACACCTACTATTGGGTTTGCGGTTTCTCCTCTACAATATCGAAACAATGGATGTTTTGTCTTCACCGTCGACGTTGCCATCTGCTGGATTTGGCACTGCCAAATGAAGTGGAGACCTGCAGGTCCCATCATCATGGTGCGCCCGCTGTTGCGGTTTTTTGGTTGCCGAATCAACCAATCAACCAGTGCCTGCGAAGAGTTTGCCAACCTCGCAATATGCCAACGCCATGTCTGGCAAAGTGTAACGACCCGCAAGCACGGCAGATATTTGCGCAACGTTTTCTTCAGGTCTGACAGAGGCACGACCTGGCAGGCTGCTTCGTCAGCAATCACAAACTTGGTGCGTGCATATTCGACCAGCCACATGAGGAAAAGCCAGCCTGAGGTTTAACGAACCAAAAGCCTTCATGAGATGGCGCATTATGAGTGTCAATGACAGTTCTTTCATCAAGCGTGGCCTCATACAGCACAATGTGTGCCATCCATGTTCATGCGACTCGAACAAGAGCAGGAAGTTCGACTATGGACCAGTAAATGCCCCAGATTTTGCAGGGATTGCTTTAACCAAGCACATTCTCAGGAGTGATTTCATCAGCATGGCCCCTGCCCACGCATGGCCCACGTGTGACAATCGTTCACAAAATCACCACCAGTGCCAGTGCATGTGCAATGCCAGAGGCAGCAAACTGGATCTATATACTGCCGATACCTATCAAGGCCAAACAAAAGAGATGAACCCGTCGCAATAGTTTCGTATCCAAATTTCTCATATCATCTGTACACTTTTATAATTATCATAATTTCGTGTCGAAAACGTATTGGAAATGGATCAAAACGACGTGTCCGGACCATGAGGAAAAATACAAGTACCAGCTGATTTCAGTGACTAATCATTTTATCCCCTACTTTTGAGGTCACTTTTTCACCATCTTCAAAAAAAATCACAGGACTCGCAACATTTCCCACAAATTTCCCCAAGTCGTTAGTGAGGTAACACGGTAACCACAGCTTTTTCGGAGGGTCGACATCTCCCACCCTCAAATCAATCTCCCTCCCAATCGCCTGCGGCTCGCACGGCCTGGGTGAATCCAAGGGGCCCAACAACACCCCAGCCCAACGCCATCGGGTTGCAAACCCCCTAAGAAATCTCCGCGGTGGCCTTAAGGGGGATGATTCAAACAACTCCCTAAGGATCCAGATCAAATATGTCCGATTGGTGGAATCCGGGATTACTGTACCCCGAAAAATTCCCATGACCTTTTCGGATGGTGGGATAGAAACCCGTTGAAAAATACCAATTTAGGGAGGGGTGAAAGAATTCTTAGGGAATGATGACTATATGATAACCTCTTATATAGTAAAGGCGGGCTGTTGCCTTGCAGAACCGTGGCATCCCCTGAGATTCCGGTGATAATGCATTGATTTGTCCAGGCCTGAAAGTAGATGGGCACTCAGCCCCTGCCTGTTTTTAATGGCACTTGATTTATTTTGGGCACTTTTGATAGCGACTACCCTGGGAGAATATGTCTTTCCTCAGGAAACCGACAAATTTCGCCTGACTTTGTTGGCATTTGCTGTACCTATGTGTTTATTCGCAAAATCTAAGGACATCTCCAAGTATAGTTAGGGAGTATCTGCCAGGAAACTTCCAAGAAATTTGCCTGGATATGCTTCATGATTATTCCATGTACTCAAATACTCAATGGAGCTAGCCTTACTACTTATCTACAAAAACTGTGTGGTTTAAAAGGGGGTAGATGTAAACTACAGTAGATACACCAGCCCCATTGACAAATTGATTGTCCGGGATAGGAAACAGAAACAACTAAACAACTACAAGATATGCCCCTACCAGTTACGTGTAAGTAGGGTTAATACCTCCATTCATAGGGGTTGCAACCCCATCTTGGCAGCCCTTAGGTCCCCTGCTAAAAGTTAAACTTTTAGTGGGTTAAATGTAAAAATCTCACCTAAACTCAAAGCGGCTAAGGGCATAAGGCTAGCCTAAGATATGCCAAGCCCATTTACCCATGTATAACTATTGTAAGGACCCACCTTGTGGGAGTTTTTTTTTTCGGATGTTTCAGGGCACCCCGGGCCCCAACAACTCCCATGTCTCCATTCGATCTCCAAGGTACTGCTTCTGGTGCTTGTCGTGGTTTTGGCGCCTGCTGTGACGTTCGTTTTAAATTTTTCTGAAAGGTTACCTGGAACCTAGTTGTCCTCTATTTTTGGGCTTCAACCCTCCAAAACAAGGCCTTTTTCTGATCAAAACACGGGTCATTTGGGTTCTAGGTAAATTAGGCAAGAAATGATCCAGCACCACCTATATAAGAGGTGCCAATATGACCCTTTTCGGGGTGGTTCATGGGCACCCCTTACTATTCACTTAGCACCCCTTCGGTGTTCCAGGATTATGTTCATACATTTCCCCCATCCCTACGGATCCAATCACCTTGTCAGATGATGATTGGGGCGTCCAATCACCTCCTCAGCAAAGTATTTTGGTTCTACCATTCTCAAAAGGTGCCGAATATTAGCAATGCCCTGGAAGTCAAGCCGACCATTAAGAAAATAGTCCCCTGGAATTGTTTCAAAAAAACAATCCCTACTAAAATAATGGGTCATTTCCAAAGTCGACTATATGTATTTAATGGTCTTTATTGGACCCCCAGGGGTTCATCTTCCTTCCAAATGGTTGGTTTCAACCGCCCAAAAACCAAATGGTTGTTCACCAACGAAAGTGACCGTTAGAAGTTCGTTAAACCACGACCCCGATCTGCGCCTCCAAGACTTCATGCAAGATCCGTTGTAAGGAGCCATTCTCATACGCACCTGGTAGGATCGGCGAAGGGAACTTCATGATGACGGCGAACCGTCATGGCGGCAACCGTCAACCGTCAACCTACCGTTTCCCCAAGAAATATTAAGGGCTTAAAGAAGCCGGCCTGCCTTAATATTTCTGCGTTAGGGTTAGGGTAGGTTGAGCAGCCATAATTATGGTGGTGAAAAAGATGAAACAAAAAATGAATACCTACTAGGGTGTCCGGCTGGAAGTGATCGTAACTAGTTAGTAAGTTGATTTATTTCACCCATTTAGGGGACGTATAACCTACTTATATAGGGATTATAATCAATTTACTAAGTACCGGCAGGACATCCCAGTAGGCCTCATTGGAAAAAATAGAAATCCGACCAAGGATGGCTTCGGGAGTCATCAGCGATTTGATAAAGTTAACTTTGCAGTGCCTTTGCAAATCATGAATCCAACATCGACCAAAATCTCCCATCCGGCTCTATCCATACTTACCCATAGGATCCATGAGACTGGTAGATTGACCTACATTTGGTTGATTTCAATGGTAAGTAAGTTTAGGTATGAATGAATATACCATACATGAATCCTATGGGTTAGAGTCCTGACAAACAACGGCAACTCGCCGGAATGCCAACGGAAACCTGAACCTCCCACCTTCCTTAAGACAAACAAAAAACGAAGAAAGATTCCAAAGATCCCTGCTGGGATGTCCATGGAAGTTAGTTATATAATCAATTATAACCCTTATATAAGGATTATATAAGGTAGGTTATTTACGTCCCCTAAATGGGTGAAATAAATCAACTTACTAACTAGTTACGATCACTTCCATGGACACCCTAGTAGACATCCAAACACCCAAACTGAGAAGATAGTTGGAGTCCCCAAAGCATACTATATCCAAACCTGACAGGAAAATGTCTGGCGGTTAAACCACCCATCCTGAAAACTTGTTTTGCTCTTAGGGTCTCAAAAAAAAACAGAATTCAAGTATGTAAAGGTGAAAGGTGATGCATAGGACATGAACCTCGCAAACCCTGTCCAGTGCGAATCTTATGTTGTACACTCTGGAAGATTAACGTTTTGAAACTAAAAATCCCCTCTTTGAAAAAGAAAATCATCTGAACCAAACCTTCATGAATTTGGGTTCAAATGTCAACATCTTAATTTTCAGAGGTTTCAAACATCTCCTTTCAGGGGCTATATATTTGGCACCAGGGGTCGATAGTTGCCTGACAATATTGGCTTGATTCCGAAGTGTTCCAAATATATAGGGAACTGGAAGATCAGGGACTGGCCTTTTAGCCTACATTTTGGCGGCTTCTTATGACTTATGATAAATGCGAGTAAATACAACATAACATACATGTATCTTGCGGCTTATACAATCCAAGGAAAATGTTCGTAAGGATGAAGGAAATCCTCTGAAATTTGACGATGTTTGATGCTAAAAATGTCTAATTCGCAAAAAAAAACACTCGTTCAATCCATCATGTTCAGTATCCATGTTAGTTTTTGTGTTTTTTCAACTATTCTGAATTTGCAGTGCCAACACTCAACCAACTGAGATTTCACGCTGGCCAAAGCGGACTGCCTTAGGTTTTGAAGGTCAGCTACCCTCCCTGAAGTTTATGTAATAACCTCCCTGAAATTTGACGAATTGATATACTAGATACCCAAAAATAGTCATACCATGTCATACCTAGAGCCCACATGACGACTCTACTTTTGAAGGTCTTTTCCCCTCCAAAAAAAAAGCGCCGAAATTCCAATCAAAGCAAGGGTCAAATTTGGGTTCCAAGTATGTTAAAAAAAATGCGGTACATGTACCCCATAGGATCCATGGGAATGGCATATTTACCTACATTTATCATAAATTTTAGCCATTCATGTAGGTAAATATACCATTCCCATGGATCCGTCATGGGTACCTTTTCAAAAGGAGACATCTTGGGGCATCCGTTCGTCCAATTTCCAGCGCTTCCTTAACCACCAAAGTTTGATAGCGAAGTTACCGCAAAACCGTACCCTACATGAAAATACTGTTGATGGAAGAAATCTTGTACCAGCCTGGGATGGTGCTAAAACCCTAGTAAATAACGGGCTAAACTACCAAAAACATATCACCGACAAAGGACTCAAACAAAAGTATCTGCCCAAATTATTGCAGCAACCAAGATTTCACTGAAATAGCCGGGGTCCCATTTCCCTTCCAAAACGTTTTTTCCGTTTGGGTGCCCAGGAACTGGTGTGAGGTCGCGAGTTAATTGGACCAGAAAGCATTGTATCACCGGGAAAAAAGGGTCTTATCATCCAGGTACACTGACCCAAAAAACTTCAAGGAGCTTGAGCATGATGGGTTTCATAGACTATGGTTTCATTCACCAGATTTTTGGCGATGTTATAGTATACTGTACTATAAATATTTTAAAGTAGGACATAGAAACCAAACTCGTTGTTGTGGCCTGTGTTGTGTGATACCGTGCCACCTTCTTTACTTCTCCAAATTCAATGCTTCTCTTTTGAGTGAACCCAAACCTTTCCGACATCTCGGGTTCTAACGGTGAGGGAAAGTGTTTTTCAATCCAAAATAAACGATAAATAACTGGGAGATATGTTGATATTCATCGATAATATTTGGGAAACAAATAAGTCACTGTGTCCAAAAAAGCATGAGGTTTAGGACCTTCATCGGTTTTCAAAGCATGCAACATGTAACTAGTAACTAATGGTCAATTGGTGGTTTGGGTTAGTGGTTTAGGATTCTATGGATACCCCTAAGAATCCCAATCCGTTTCATTTTCGGGGATCCCAGGAATCCAAACCACCGGGCCCCAAACCACCAATGAACCATTAGTCCCTAAGAATCCAAACCACAGCCTAGAATAGGATTGAGGGTTTCAATCCCACCCTTCCTGATTTCTCATAGGATGGGTCGAAAAAAGCACATCCCCAGGTCATAGGAATATAGGGAAAATCCCGGATTCCAATCGGACATATCTGGATCCTTAAGGAGTTGAACCATCCCAGCCGCTAACGAAAACAGCCGTTCTGAGGCCAACGAACAAAGCAGCTCTCAAGTCTTCTCCCTGGAAAATCACCAGCAACCGGGAACCCAACATCGCCGAAAGCACCGGCACTCAAGTGATCCGATAATTGACTCCCCCTGAAACCAATGATAATGATGGGAATCCTTATAGGTATACGGTCGGTATATAAATTATAGGAGGTAAAGGGCTAGTATATTAATAATCCCTCACCCATACCATCCATGGGATAAATGGTATATTTACCTATATACATGGATGGTTGATTTGTGTGGTAAGTTTTCACGTAGGTAAATGTACAATCGTCCCATGGATGGTACGGGATAGGTGATTCGATGTAAAGTTAAAAGCGATTCGTTAAGGTGGAAAAAGTGAAAGAAATTGGAAAATTAAATCAATTTGAAAGTTGAAACAAATTGATGACTAGTTGGTGGTTTTTCTCCACCCATTTGAAAAATATTATAAAAATTGGATCATGAATCCCCAAGGTTCGGTGTGAAAATTCCAAAAACATGTTTTTCAACCACCGAGATGTATATTTTTCATCCCTGATGTATTTTCATATGTTTTCATATACAACACGTGCTTGCATCAATGAATATGGTTGATACTGATAACTGCTGACTGGTGGGGGCCCAAACACACATTAGGTCCCCTTTATATCAACTCCACAAGGGTTTTGAGCCGTTTGCTCCCAAAACCCATCGCCTCCATGGTAGCCGACCCGTTCAACGCCGTCACACCTTTGGCCGAAAGATGTCAATGGCAGATCGTCAACCTACCTCCATCCCCACCCCCTAAGGTACTAGGATGTCCTGTTGGAAGTTAGGATTCCAATGGTGATCGGATCAATGGGTTACTAGTTGGTGGTTGAACCAAGCCATTTGAAACATATTCGTCAAATTGGATCATTTCCCCAAGTAGGGGGGAAAATAAAACATATTTGAAACCACCACCCAGGATATTTCACCTACTTACAAACGGGTTATTCCTTGGGGTTATAAACCCATTGATCCTAACCATTGATCCTAACTTGACTGAGACATCCAAGTAACGTACCCCCCTCAGAAATAGCCGGGGTTGAAATAGCCGGCCCTTATTCAGCGAAAGCAATGGGTTTTCATAGGCCCTGATCATAAGGCCGGCTATTTCTGGCGTACGTTGTGGGGGGGGGATAAGGTTGACTGGCCATTAAACATGCGCGTTTTCGCGGGTGTAAACAGGTTCTCCGATGAATTTCCCCCCCCCCCCGTATATTTAAACATGGATCACCAAAAAACAAGCGGATGAAACCCATCATTTGGTTTTTCGACCTAAGCTTGATGTTCAAAAATCAAACCCCAAGGCCGGGAACATGAACCTCGCAAACCCTTAGATTTGCTTCAGGTGGTTGGGCACAAAAGCATCCCCAAATGATGGGTTTAATGGTGATGAATCCCATGGTAGAAAGTAAAAACATCACCTTAAACAGAACCAAGAACCCTGTACTAGGAATCTAAAAATCCCATGGGATTGTTTGTTTATGGCGACTCCAAAAAAATCGAACTCTTCGTTTATTGACCTTTTTTCATCCCAGAGGTCCTTTGATTTTCCATTATAACTAGTTGGTGGTTGAACCAACTGATTTGAAAAATATTACTGTAGTCAAATTGGAGCGAATTTCCCCAGGGTTCGGGGTGAAAATTCCAAAAATATGTGAAAAAATCCACCACCTAGAATAACTACGTCCTGCCAAGGTCCACGAGTCCACGGCCTCAAACTTCGGGTTTGTTTAGGTCGACTTTTTTTCAATGCCATTCCTAAGGCCCTAAGGACAACCCAAACGGCCCGAGGCCCCATGGGGTCAACACCAACTGGAAACCCAAAAAAAACACAAAAAAGCACTCCTTGGATGTCCCGGGACGGAAGTTAGGATATAAATGGTTAGGATCAATGGGTTTATAACCCCAAGGAATAACCCATTTGTAAGTAGGTGAAATCACCTAACCATTGATCCTAATTTCCTGGGACATCCTAGTCCCCAAAATTACCATTTTTGCTTCTGAAAATAGGCCCAAATTGCCCTGTGTGGCCGGAAATGAATCATCTGAACCAACCATTTATGTCTTTAGGTGCGAACATGTTAGTTTCAAGGAGGGTAACGATCCGGAATCCAGCCTTCATTGGACATGAGGATTTTTTACAGCCCGCGGAGGAATGTGGAGAAACGAAACAAATATCTTCAAAGGTTCTGAACCGGCAAAACTGCACGGATTTTGCAAGGATTTGAATTGAAGAAAATGTTGAAGATTTTAAGTTGCTTTGTTCAATGCTTTTTGTTTCGGTGTCAAAAAACAATTTAAAAAAAACTACTACCTTTAAAAGAAGTGACTCCGTTCTCAAACTATATAAGTTTACATTCCTTGAAATCCTTTTTCATTCAGATATGTGTCTCCGGCAATTTTGGACATGGATATGAATTGATCACACCGGGAATTTTTTGAATTCACTCTGCCAACATAATTCATATGGATTTTCAAGGTCGCATGAATTTTCAACTCGAATCTTTTGCTTTGCCGTAGCTTGGGCAACCAAATAGCAGCGGAAGAACCCCGTAACGCTTGGGAGTCCCATAAAAAATGCCACGGAGCACTACGAACGCTGGGCCCCGAGGATTGTGGTTATACATGGGGTGAGATGGGGCCCATATAAATGGCCGAAAAACAACTGGGCAAATGGAGTTATAACCCAATAAGTGGAGGTATAACTTATAACCATACTTACAACTGGTATGGGCCCACCTTGTAGAAACAAAAAATAATTGGTGTATCTGTATGCATGATCCTTAAGTATATCAGGGTACCTTTCCACCCTCGAAAATAAAAGAAAACAAGCTGGTTGGTGGTTGAGCCACCCATTTGAAAAATATGAGTCAAACTGGGAATCTTCCCCAAAGTTCGGGGTGAACATGAAAATTTATTGAAACCACCACCTAGCAAGGCGTTTTGGTTTCTTGGCTCAATCAGAATTAGCCCACAAAAGGAATAGCAAAGAGCCAAAGGTTTGCCTTCCACGCAACGATCAAAACCTCGGGAGAATGCTATCCCTTTATGAATAACCCACCCCCGCCATTTGTCTGGCATTTTACACAGAAAAATTGTCTCTGCAAATTGAACGCCCATACAAAACAAGTTGACACCCCCCCAAACATTTTTCCAGAAAAAATACAAATAGCTTTAACATTTCTTCCCAAAGACCAAAGAATGTCTACCCCACAACTGCTATAGGACTAAGGTTACATAACTTAATGTCAGCTGGTGTCAAAAATACTCAGGAAACTTACTTCACATCTTCAAACTTCCCTAAAAATTCAGCCTGGAACGCCAAGTGTCCTATTTTTTAGACAACTTTACCCCTCAAACCAGCAACTATTGCCTTAAAGACATCCTTTTTGTGAGCTGGCTTTCAGAATGAGCGGGACTCCAATGAGACCCACCGACCATCAGTCGTCGGCTCTCTAAGGGGTTGGTTCAATTCGTCACATGTTTTGGAACTGTGTGTTTTTTTTAATAAATTGCCCAAACGACATGCAGGTCACAAAAAACATATTGCATATGGGTGTTTCCAAAAATAGGGGTGGGCCCCAAAATGGATGGTGAAAATAATGAAAAACCCTATAAAAATGGATGATTGGGGGGGTTACCTATTTTTGGAAACATCCATATATTCTTGACGTCTTCGTGAACTGCTTTTGGCAGTATCATTTTGGTGCCCTTGCACTCACATGTCCTCATGAAAGATGACTGGATGTCAAATGATAGGCTATTGTGTATCTACCCTTGTGACCAGAACATTCACAACTCAGCAGATGTTGTCATTATACTGGTTGGCGTTTGGTGATTAAGAAAACAATGACCAAAAAAAAGGATTGATTAGAATCCCCGTATAACAAACAATGAGTCTTTTTTTCACCAGTACCTATATAATGTATGCACCCCAAACAACAATCAAGAAATCCATGAGCTGCGGCCCTTCTTTTCATGCAGAACAAATCCGGTGACTTTTCTTTGCTTCGTGGCACGGTGGCAGTCGATTTTTGGGGTTACATCTGAAGCAGCTTGTAAAGGACTTCACTCACATCTCATCATCTAGTTCTTCACCACCTCAGCTTGTTGCACGCAGCTTCAAACGTGTCAGTCGAACTGGAAGTCAATCACCATATATCCTTAAAAAAAAGTTTGTAAACCCTTGGGATGAATGGCTATAAAAACGCTTATCTAAAAAGAATGGTGGTTCATGAACAAACATTCGACATACTTGAAAAAAAACGATCCATTGGACTTTCAGGTGAACTAGTTGGTGATTGAATCAACTTAAATCTACAAGAACTTCACAATTTGAGGCTTAACCTTCCACAAATATCGGGATGGTAAATTCCAAAAATACTTGAAACCACCACCTAGTGGATGAAAAACAATGTTCATGGAATTGGATCACTTCTCCAACTTTCAGGACGAATGATTTTTTTCAGTTGAGACCATATGTGCCAGGGTCGATCAACTCCTTATATTGAAGTTAAACTCATCCCACCTTTAATGACGGGAATCCTTATGTCATGGGTATATAAACCCTTACTATTGGGTTGATGATCATCTCCTACTATATGGAAATAATGGGAGTTTAGACCCCAGCATATATAGTGATTAACCAACTGATGATCACTGTGTGTTGAGAGATGATCGTGCCCGTTCCCTTTAAACTACATCGTCTCAAACAGTGTAACCCGCTGATAGTGAGACAAGAACGAGGTGCGGGATGTATGTTGTTTTCAAGTAAGGACTCCTGTCGATTTTTCAATATGTATACTCCCAAAGGTTTAACCAATCACGTTGTCAACATCAACAAAACCTGACATGAACCATGAGTCATCCTGATTGGTGAAAAGCTTCCGGGATACAAACATTTCATGGCTTAAGAAATGACCCCGAAATATTGTTAGATAGTTTTTCATCCTAGACATGGAACCTGTTTATCGTCTAATTTTTGGGAATTTGCACAGCGGAGTTTCCAACCACTGGTAGAAACGAAATCACCAAAAAGAAAATCAACAAAAGTGACAAAATCACCTCGCAGTACATACAAAGAATGAACTTCCCATTCTTCAAGATACTGGCAACCAAAAAAACCCATTAAGACTACCCACTCTCTGCCTTCGCCGGTTTTGTGTTAAAGGAATTTACCCAAAAAAATGTTGGCTTCGAAACTCATCTAGTTGGTGGTTTCAACCCATTGCAAAAATATGCTCGTCAAGTTGGATCATTTCCCCAAGGTTCGGGGAAAAAAATTCAAAAAAAACATAGGATCCATGGGACTCGTATATTTACCTACATTTACCATACAAATTAACCATTCATGTAGGTATATATACCAGTCCCATGGATCCTACGGGAAACAAAGAAACTGCCACCCAGTCATTGGCTCCAAAATTCTTCTTTCAGAAGGTTTGGGAGCTCCGAGAAAACCCCATTTGGCGACATCGGGGTACGGTACCTGCGTCTTTAGACCCTAAAATGGAGGAATCCTGGTGATGAATCTCATGGGATCGAATCCCGTTAACACTAAAAGATCACCCCAAAAACAAATCCCAGGAAAATGATTGGAACAACAATTGAATCACCAAAAGTTTCAGGTACCTTTTCCACTGGAGCTATCCTGGTCACCTTTCGGAATTCTGGCTATGTTGTTTTCGGTGAGTGTTTTCCCTTACATGAGCCGAAAACAAATACAGCTTATTGTTGGTGAGAATTCCTCCATTTGGATGGTACCTAAAATGTTTGGTGACTTAGACAAAGCAACCCCACGTCAATCCTTCCCTTCCCTTCCGCTGAGGTTTTTTCCGCCATCAGAGTTGTCTTCCGTCTGCTCCGTCTCTTCCTCGCGAACCTGGGACGCATTTTTCATCTATTTTTGCATGGATCCCAGATCTACGGACCTACCCTTGGACCACCAAAACCATGAAACCATTGAGGTTTTAGGCCCTAAAAATAGAAGTTCACCAACCTAGATTTTTTCCCTGAAATAAGGTGGTTTTCTCTTCCGAAATGCTACCTCGCAGGGTGACCAACCGGCGGTTTGGTCGTCATAATGTGCCCAGACTTATGATGATACCTCACTTCCCCTAAGAATCCAGACCCCTCCCTACTTGGAGGATCATCCCAGTTAGTAGGTAGTTAGTAACGGCAATTTATAAGCCATTTAGGCCATTTGGAAGGGGAACAACCCTACTTAGGGGACTTACAAACCATGGTTATTAACTACCTACTAACTGGGATGATCCTCCAAGTAGAATAGGATTTTTCGGGTTCCAATCCTCCAATCCCATCCCCAGGTCATAGGAATATCGCGAAAATCTCGGATTCTTAAGGAGATATCTGGATCCTTAGTGGGATGTCCATGAAACTTAGTAAGTGGATTATTTCATCCCATGTTATGTAGGTTGGATACGTCCTGTAAATAGGTGAAAATAAACCAACTTGACCACATTCGTTACGATCACTTCCATGGACACCCTTATTTATAGGGTTCCTGTACCATGCCCAACCAGCTCGGTTTTTTTTCGCAGCAAGCAACCACCGGCAGTGTCGGAAGGGCTCTGCGGCGCGATACCTGGCAAGAGGTCAGCTTTTTAGTCCATAGGATCCATGTATGGTATATTTACCCACATTTACCATATTTACAATAAAACATCAACCATACATGCATGGTTTGGGTAATGATGGTGAGAGGATCAGCCATGACTTTTCTTCTAATCAAAAGTGAATTTGGACCGAATCCCAACGGACCCCGTTCAGTTGCGATCGAGCTACTAGATACTCAGGGACCTAGGGATCCGTGGACCGTGGGTCCTGTTGGAGATTTCTTGGAAGGAGGGTAAACTTAAATGATATGTTCAGAAGAAGAACAGCCATTTTGTCTGATAATCATTTTGAGAGTATCGTGTCAAACAAAACTTGGAAAACTAGTTTAGCCACATGCAAAGACATTGGTCATGATTGGACAATCCAGCATCCGACATCTCTCCGATTTCACGAGATATGGATGATATCTGATTACTGAAGAGATATTAGGATGCTATTTGGCTTTGTATGTATGAGATAAGAAATCATAACGCATATGCAATATTGATTATATAATATATTGCCACACAACCATTACATTACCACATCCTTGAAACTGATCTTTGCTAGACAAATCTTAGTTCTCTTGCTAAAAACTTCATCTTTTAGTGGGTGAACCATGTTTAAATTCCCAAACGATTCCCAAAGTTTGCCATAGATATGTGGTTTTTGATGGGTATCCAAAGGTACCCCCCAATGCTTACCACCCCCCCCCTTGAAATATGGTTCTAACTAACTAATCAAGGGATAATGCTGCCCTAGGGATCCAATCACCGAAACTGAGAATGGTAATGGAACCTAAATACCTTCCTGAGGAGGTGATTGGACACCTTAATCATCATCTGACAAGGTGATCGGATCCCTAGGGCTGGTTAAGAATCCCTTCATAAGGTCCACTATTTAACCTGGAGAGTGGCATTCGGGAGCGAGAACCTTCAATTCTGAAGTTTTCCTGATGGTCCAAGCTTCATCTATAGTTGGTGGTTGTTCTCCACCCATTTGAAAAATATGCCTAGACAAAAACGGTGGTGAAAATTCCAAAATTCTTTGAAACCACTTTGCTACACATATTTGAAACCACCACCTACAGTCATCATACCTGGACCTTCCTTTTGTGTGTAAAATTTCTGCCGAAATTCACTCGGAAAAACTACCAATTTTTGGCAGAAATTTTACATATTATATCTGGAAGATCCAGGTATTTCCATCTCCTCAACACTTACCCTCCCTGGGACTAACATAGCACCTGAAAATAGGCCTCCGCAATAGGAAAGTAGTCTTCCAACCATCCATTTTCAGGTGCGAAAATGCTAGTTTTAGGGAGGGTAAAAGCCTTTCGGATCCCTATTCGCCCGCCGCCTTGCTTCGTACATTCATGGTTGGAGTGGCCTGATTTTTTGGGGAAAAGGGCGGTTTAAAAAACCCCAAGAAAAAGAAAACATAAGCCGTAAAAGTATATATAGCTGAGGGTTCCAGCAATTCATTCAACTCCATAAAATTATGATTTGGTAAATAATTACACTATATATCTTACATAACTCATTTACAAATTAACAAAAAAGAACACATTCCCCACAAAATGAAACAAAACGAAAGGCTTGGAAACACCATTTTTTTGCGAACCCTGGAAGACTTTTTAAAGTTTGCCCGGCGAATTCTGGAAGGAAGGATATCCTGCTGAGTTCGTGAAAGCATGGGGGTATATAAAATAACAAGCATCCCTTGATATCCCTTGAAAACCAATGGTTGAAAGATGTATTTTCCTATTGAAATAGTCCCTCTTTAGGGGGACATCTTAATCTTTGCGTGGTATATGAAATAATAAAACATCAAGAATTAATTGATTTGTCCATGTCTGAAAGTAGAAGGGCATCCCCCTGCCTGTTTGAAATGGCACTTGATTTGTTTTTTGGCTTTTTTTTATCCTCACCTTTTCCCCAAAACCCACATCCTTTTCTGTGGTATATCCATGCGCCTGAGAAGAAGCTGTCGAAACTTTGGACCTGCGACGTGTTTTTGAACAAGAGGCGTGACCTCCTGTTCTCTTGTTTGGCAATACGAATCCCATAGGATCCATGTACCAGGTGATTCAATGAAACCTTTTGATTCCCCAAATGGAGGTCACTTGACCCTTGAAAGGGTCACTTAACCATCCCAAAAAGGTCACTTTGAATCACCTGGTATGGTATATTTACCTACATTTACCATAAAGATCAACAAAAGGAAGGCAAACAAAACCATATGGATGTTTCCGAAAATAGGGGTACCCCCAAATCATCAATTTTAATAGGGTTTCCCATTATAAACCATTCATTTTGGGGTACCCCTATTTTTGGAAACACCCATATATGGATCCCATGGGAATGAACCCTGTACCCACAAATAAAACAGTCTTACGATGAGAATCTAAGTCTACCCCTCTCAATGCCAAACCCCCCAAAGAAATAAGGCCTTACCAAGGGACTATTACCCACCATCATCCCCTAATAAGGCCTTTTTCCTGAGGAGTTGCATTGGAGGGGCGCACTTATATTCCCATGAAAAGCCTTAGAAGAATTCACAACTTGGACCGAAAAGGTAAGCGGAAAGCAGTGAATTTTGTTGTGGACCTTGGTTGAGCCACCCATTTGCAAAATACTAGTCAAAATGGAAATCTTCCCAAAGGTTCGGAGTAAAAACAAAAAATGTTTGATGAAACCACCGCCTAGTTGAGGTTTTAAGATGTTTGAAAACCCTCAGAATTGACAAGCCAAGCCAAGTCCCTATGACTCAGTGGTGAGTGGAGTGAAACAAAAAAAATCACGAGTTACCCTCACTAAAACTCACATTTTCGCACCTGAAAATGGATGGTTGGAATACTACTTTCCTATTGCGTTTCGGCCTATTTTCAGGGGCGAACTGTTAGTTTCAGAGGGTACCGTCTCAACTCCATTGACTGTCGTTCTATTAAATGTAGTTTGTCAAAAAATCGAGAACACAAATATGGGGAAACATAAACTTTACAAACTAACCAGCCTTAATCAAAAGACTAACACCCAAGATGTCTCAAAACTAAAAAAGATCCACCTTTTCCTTTTTTTCAGACTGCAAAATTCAGTGCCTCCGTGATTGAAACGATAACTAGTTGGTGGTTTCAACCCATCTGAAAAATATTAGTCAAAATGGGAATCTTCCCCAAATAGGGGTGAGTTGAAGGGTTCCTTTCCCCCACTCAAAAATGATGCACCCATGACGGATCCATGTCTGTATAGTATATTTACCTACATTTACCATAAATTTTAGCCATTCATGTAGGTAAATATACCATTCCCATGGATCCTATGGGTATTGTTTTCCGAAGTTTTTTCTATATAGAACCATTGTTTTTTTTAGGTAAAGGCCGTGAAAATCAACAAAATTCAGGGACCTGTTCTTTTTTAAACAGGGACTAAAAGGAGGTTTCAAGCTGTGTTGAAAAATAGCTAGAATTTCTGAGTCGCATTGCATCAAAACCGGGAAACAAGAAGAACATTCAACAAATGTTCCAGTCCCATTGATTTTCAGAACCTTTAGCTATCGCTCTTAACCCTGGATTTCGTTGACATCTTGAACCCCAAATTCATGGCAGTTCTGCTTCAGATGGTCATGTTCCTTTCAAAAAAAAATGGGGTAATTTTTGTAGGTTGCAACATGTTCAGTTTTCCAGGGTGTTTAGTGGTTCCACCCTTCCCCAATTTCCACCATCATCTCTTCACGAATCTCAAACCACGGACGTCCTCACCTCGCTTCATTCTTGCTGGCTGGGGCGGTGAGCAACAACACACCACCAGTGACAACGCCAAGGCCGAAGGCCTTGCGAAACGCAGGAAAAACCCATCGTCTCTGTTTTTTTGAAACTTACACCCCAGAAATCTAACGAATCGACACCAAACATGGCCTTATTTTAAGCCGGAGTCCACCTTTTCCAAGGCCCATCATTTTGGGTATCCATGTTAGTTTTCCAGGGTGTAATCAACTCAGCCATTTCGGATCATGAAAGATTAAGTTGAAACTTGACAGTTTTTTTCCACACTATGATGCCTAGAACCCAACTGACCCCTATTTTTGAAGGTCAACCCTCCAAAACAAGGCCTTTTCCAATCGAAATAAGGGTAATTTGGGTTCTAGGTATGTAATGTGTAATTGATTCCAAAAAGTTTATGCATGCCTAGCCATTGGCTGAGACACTTAAGATTTCAAAGATGGTCCGGTTGCGATTTGTTTGTAATCAACACTGAACCCTCGAAACATATCGCAAAAAGCTATACGCTTTTTCACATGGCGGGGGTTGCCATGCAAAAATCCGAAAGAAGTACCGGGATATCGTGGAGTGACCGTCGCCAAGCCAATCAAGTTTCAGGTGCTTTTAAATACCCTCCGAAAAACGAACATGGTTTGGGGCCCGGTGGTTTGGGATTATAAGGGTATCCTTAACCCAATCCCTTTCATAAGGGGGATCCCAAATATTCAAAATAAAAAATATTGAAAACTTTAAAAAAATGGAGGTTTGGAAGATGTTTTTCCTTTTCTAATGGGTGATTTTCAGGTTCCATGTTGAATTTCGGGGGGGTATGTTTGCGGAAGGCTGGAATATCCTCCCAGCAGATCAGCGTTCAAAAATCTTTCCGTCATACCCTGTTCGACCATCAAGTTAGTCGTCACGCAACAATTTGAGGGCTGCACCATATGACAAAGGCTCGATGCAGGTTCCATCGATCACTTGAATGAAAAGACTGTCGATACTGTCAAGTCCAGAGTTTGACCATGCCTGATCCAACGTCCGCAAAATTTCAAACACCAGTTTTCCGCACCAGCTGATAATAACCCTTGCGTAATGAGACCAAATGGTTGACCCCTGTGGGTCGTTTTTGTCTTTTCGCATACCCCTCGCAATGAATCGTGACCCAGCACGATTCAGCTGGATAATCTCATGCGTTGGCAATCAGCAAAACGCAATCCACCATAAAGTGCAATCAAGCAAGCTCCTAGAAACAAGGTAAGGTCAAACAAAGTTGATTTTGGGTTAAACCATGGCTTTTGGCTCCATCCGCAGAAATGCTTCCAAAAAACGGTTTGTATCAAATTTTTGGAAGATGATTCCCCTTCAAAAGTCCTGTGACTTAAAAATATCCGGTTGGAAGTTAGGATCAATGGGTTATTTCACCTATCCTTATAAATGGGTTTTTTGTTGAGGTTATGACCCACTGATCCTAACCTTTGATCCTAAGTTCCTGTGACATCCAAATTGACTATATGTCTTGAGGTCGGAGGAAAACAACCACCTGGAAGCCGCGTCAGCGAGTTCCGTACCCACCGGTTCCGAGCTTCACATGGATGCATCTACCCTTGAGAAAGCTCCAAAAAAAAAACAGCATTACTAACATATCCAAATCACCGTGGTGGACCTGGCATTTGGATGTCTATATACATAACATATATTTTCGTGGATCTTATTAAGATTAGGTATCCTTGGAGGCACTATATCAGGTATATCTATCTTCATCAGCCAGTGGTCCCTTGGTTGTGCGGTTGGCTGGGCTGCTTAGAAGAGATTTTTTACTAACCAACCATCTAACCAGGCCAATCACATTGGCTGAGGTTCATACTTTAAGAGGCCTATTTACCCCCGTAAAAACTAACATGACAATGGAAAATCAACCATTTGAAGATGTACGTATTTCCTATTGAAAATGGGGATGTTCCATTGTCATGTTAGTTTTCGGGGCTGTAAGTAAATTCCAGATGAAATATTCCAGACTTGCATCCAATTAATATAAACTTGGAAAGCCGGCAGCCGGAACGGCGGTTGCTGACATGTATTCATATATACAAAAAAAGGCAATATAGGTAAATAGAGTTGTTATCCCAAAATAATGGTACCTCATGTCATTTGAGGGCGTATCCAACCTATGGTTATGTCGGGTGGTCCACTATATGTCCACTATTTTGGGTAAGCCTAATATGTATAGATACATACCTGGTATATATACTTGATATCGATTTACATACACACAGCATATGTATATAGATATACAAAAAAACACATATTGTTCGTATATATACTCGGATCTTCCCAGTGTGAAGAATTTTATGCCTTTTCACCTTTAAAAAAAGAACTACTATACCACCTGGAAAAGGATCGATGGCGCAACACCCATGTATTGGTTTATCATGCCTTACTACGCCACCTTTTGGGAGTGGCGAGCTAGCCATCTACTTTCACCACACTGTACCAAAACAAATCTTTTTGTACATACTTGTCTTAGAAGCTCCAGATATTCATTCCCTTTACCTCGACCAGTCGCCGTGCGCCAACCAACCAACTCCCGTTTTGGAATGGAATGTTGAATATTTGGCACCTCTGCTACCACATGTTTCCGTGCAAAACGATGGGCCTCGAGACGATAAAAGGGTTACCCATAGGATCCATGTATGGTATATTTACCTACATTTGGCTAAAATTTATGGTAAATGTAGGTAAATATACCGTACATGGATCCTATGGGTTAGGGTGAAGAAATCAACGGATTTCGAAAGCTGCTCGTCAAATTGGATCATTTCCCCAAGGTTTGGGGTGAAATTTTCAAAAAATGGTTTGAAACTGCCACCACCGAAAAAGACTTGGAATTATCCAAGTCCAAGAGACCCCAAACAGTGTAAAACAAACACAAAAATATATTTGAAACCATTTTTTACCATCTAGTTGGTGGTTTCAACCCATTTGAAACATATCATATAGTGAAAATGGGAATATTCCCCAAGTAGGGGTGAACATAAAAAATATTTGAAACCACCACCTACTAGTAGAAACACATCCACCCCGTCGCTCCCCGCACCTGCCAGAAGAATTCGGTTTCTTGAAAGTCAACGACTGCATCATGGAACCAAGCGGCCTGAAATTCGAGAAATTCAGGGCGCCAAAAATCCACATCTCTCAGTTTCGGGTGTCTTCTAAACCAGGTACCCTCCGGTAAACAAACATAGCTGGCTGGAACATCCCCATCTTGAATAGGAATTACATCTTCAAATGGTGGATTTTCCGTTGCTATGTTAGATTACGGGAGTGTATAAATGGGATGAAATAACGTCCTAAGTAGGGTTTTTATCACCTCAGCTACCTCAACTATGTTCGGATATCTATAGGAAACCTACTGTTTGATGGTTCAGAAATCCGGACACCTTTCACCAGTTGAGCAGCATTTTCCCCGAATGAAACCACCACCTAGTTATTGTTCCATTGAACCAGCGATTTGGGACAGTCCCCAAATCATTTCTTAAAGATCAACTTGGAGCCTTTACACTTTATCCCCATGTCTTCTTGAAGTCTGCGCAAGGATCACCGAATTAAAAAAATGTCGAAGATTTGGATCGAAAATTCCAATTACCTGACCGAAGGCAAGTCAGCCTGGTGAAAATTAGAGGCGCTGTCTGATGGAGTGGAAATTCCTGCCTCCATTTCACCCCATTTATACCTACTATACGATGTCCCAGGAAGATAGGTCGATCAATGGTTAGGATCAGTGGGTTATAACTCCCACTTTACCCCATTTATAGGCAGGTTATAACCCACTGATCCTAACCATTGATCCTAACTTCCAACAGGACATCCTAGTAGTAGGGGCCCATCTTGCAATTTTAGTGAGGTCTTGTTTTATTGAAAAGTCCATTTCCGTAAAAAAAGTTGGAGCCTTATTCACCGCCTTGGTGGCTAATCGACGTGCCAAACGTGGAGGATGCCACTCCAACATTGACCTGGGAAACTCTCAAAGTTTTAAGGTGGAATGTTGGATGAGTGTGATACAAGAAGAGGCCCGGGACCCTAGTTATAAGGTAGTTATAACCCCAGCAAAGCCTATGGGGAAACAACTGGGGATAAATCTTCTGATAGTAGTTAGGGGGCCCCATCTTGTACTGTTGATGGAAAGAGGGTTTAATAACGCTTTCTTAAGGGAAACCAATGGTTAATAAGCCCGAAAGATAAGGCCTTATTTCTCGGGGACGGTACGTTAGGTGGAAGGTGATGTGGTAATGTGGTACTGTTGATGGAAAGAATTTTGCACCAATTGAGAAGTATCAGGGGATGGCTGGATGTACCCCTACCAACGTACCCCTCCGGGAAATCCCTATATAAGCCCTATATGCTGGGTATTTATGGATTATATTCCCTAAGAATCCCTAGACAACACAACAGATACCATGGGTACATTGTTAGGGGTACACCCAATTGTCCCCTGAAAGTATATAGTTTGTTCCATCAGTTACAGTTACAGAGTCTTGTACATCCCAGGTGGTTAGCCGGATTTCTTCCATCAGCAACGGGCGGATTAGAAGGACATGGACTTAGTTGGGCTGATTTGCAGAGTTTAGTTTAGGTGCACAATCTCATGTACAACAAGGCAAATGTCACGGCAAAAAATACTCTAGGTATCTCTAGGTCTGATATAATCTGAACAAACAGACTTCAAACTTTAGATACTCCAATTTGAATGATAGGGGGGGTCTGTTATTGTTGTCTATTAAATTAATCATCAAAATAGGGTGGGGGAATCCAACATTACCTTGGGTGATTCCAAGATGGAAGTACATCCTGGACCGTCGTGATATCTTTTTCAAAATAGAAGGGTCAAAAGAAGAAGTCTTTTAGCGTGTCCAGAGAAGTGATCGTAACAAACATGATGTTGGTTTATGTATAACCTTTTTACAGGACGTTGCAACCTACTTTTATAGGGCAGTTTTTTGAACTCTCATGATAAGGTACCCTTGCAGGTTTTGAGGCAATTCATCGACCATCTGCTGGACCAAATCAGAAGAAGCATCCCCAATGCAGAATGCAATAACAGCAAAAGCCACCACCCGCTGTTGACCAGCAACACCCACAATCACCATATCATCTTCGTTGGCAAATTTCATTTGGTTGAGCCAGCAGTCAGAATACTGTTCTAATTGGAAAGGTTTGACAATGTTTTGATTCACCATTGTTCACCATATGTTTCTTGCAATTTCTTAAAAATCTCTCGTGATATAGTTCATTTGGAGAGGATGCTCTTATAATAGTATTACAGTACACACATTTGCAAAGTCAGGAAAGACGGTAAGTTGTAGAAGTTCGGGGTTGCGTATAGCTGCATTCATCAGGAGGTCACAGAGTCTATAGTTGAAGTGGTTTAGCAATACAAGAGGAGGCACTGCAAGATATTATCTAGTTGGTGGTTGAGCCACCCATCTGAAAAATATGCTCGTCAGAATGGGTTCACCTTCCCCAAGGTTCGGGGTGAAAATAAAACATATTTGAGTTGCCACCACCCAGTTATCTTTCTTAGTTGTTACCCTCCCTAAAGCTAACAGCAAAAGCCCCTGAAAAATGGGCCCTCCGCCCCAAAAGAGGAAGCCGGACCCGTTGCCACCCACTTTCAGGGCTTTCAACTCGCTGAAAACAGGGAGGCTAATTGGTCAATGATCCTCGCAGTAAGTATGTCAACACCTCCAAAATCATGACTGCTTGGGTGGTTGAATTTCTCCACCCAGTTGGAAAAAATATGAGCAAGTCGTCAAATTGGAGCGAATTTAATCAAACTCCAGGCCTTTCAGGGGGTGATTGTTTTTCAACAAATGTTTCAGTTGCAACCACCGGATGATGAAGATGGAACCCGGGAAGCCAAATGTTTGGTTCACATATTCCTTGGATCATTTTGGCGTGAGAAAATCAGCTTTCAGCTGTGAAAGTTGCCGGGGTTAGGGTATATAAAGGCTAGTTAAGTAAGAATAGCTTCACAGAAATGTTCAGTTCAAACCACCGGCCCAAACCATAACATTCTCAGACATGAGGATTGAAGAGGTTGAATTAAAAGCCATATATATATATATATTTCACGGTCAAAATGTCGCCTTCAGGATGGTCATCCTAACGGAATCCTCATAACGAGTATATAATAAAACTCCTATAGCAGTGGGTTGATGACCCGCACCCTCCAAACCCCAGCACCAAAAAACCCACAGAGGAAGCGATTCTCAGCTGAGGTGCATGAAATGTTGCGAGTGGACCTTGCGACCTGATCCTGGATCACGAAAACTGCTTGGTGGTTTTGCTCCACCCATCTGAAAAATATGATGCTCGTCAAATTGGGTTCATCTTCCCCCAAAGTTTGGGGTGGAAAAAAAAATGAAACCCAAATGTAGAAAAGGTCTTTTTGTAAGAATCCAGATATGTCCTAAGACCCTAACAAAAGGGATATACACCTAAAATCCTACTCTTTTCGGATGGGATTGGAACCCTTAATCAATCCTACTCTAGGAATGGAATGGGATTCTTAGGGTTTGGAGGTTTACCCAAATGTAGAAAAGGTCTTTGGAGCTCTGAAGTGGTTGAAACATCCCTTCAAAAATACTAAGAGTTCCTTCGCATCTGCAGGAAGCAGATGCGGGGGAAAACTGACCGTCTTTCCAAGCATCCATCTTTGGGTGACCATATTAATTTCAGGGAGGACAATCTAGTTGGTGGTTTCAACCCAGTTGAAAAATATTACTCAAAATGGGAATCTTCCCCAGTAGGGGTGAAAATAAACAATATTTGAAACCACCACCTAGTAATGGATATTTACCCATTTGTCAAATGATTTGGGCGATCTATTATACATCCTTAACCTGAATGTTTCGGCCATTTTGGGGCCCGGATTCCTTTACTTTTCACCAGAATTTGAGGTGACCTCGGCGGTTTGGTCGTTACAAATTTTAAATTGCCTAGACATTTACCCATGTGTCAAATATTTCAGCAGACTGGATCAGAGAGTGCAAATGTAATCCCTGGGTTATAATCCATTTACTAAGTACCATGGACATCCCAGTATAAATCCTTATTTAGGGAAATACCATGAAAAACATAATAGTCTTTGGACTTCCAGGGCAATGGGTTTTTTCCCCACCTGTCAGGTGAGGGTTGTTAGATTTTATGTCAGTCTCTTCTCCTCCTCCTCGTCCTCCTCCTTCTCCTCCTTCTCCTCCTTCTCCTCCGCGTCGTCTTCCGTCTCCTTGTCCTGTCGCGATGCTGTGTGTTCAGTGTGGCATGTCGGACCTCAACTGCGATCCTGTGAGTTCAGTGTGGCGTGCTGGACTTCAACCGCGATCCTGTGAGTGCAGTGTGGCGTACCGGACCCCAACCGCGATCCTGCG
>DF240144.1:124423-135535 GCA_000507305.1 Breviolum minutum Mf 1.05b.01
ACATCGTGACCAAAGCCCATCTCACTAGTATCACTAAGCCAAGGAAACCTGAAATCAATGTTCTCAAATTCTCCATTCTTCCCATCATATTCTCAATGACAACCCTCACCTGACAACCTCCACCCAACATGTCATGGTGGGGATCACTCGAAGTAAAGTAATTTTACCCTCCGGGATGTTTCTATACACATCCCCGGCTGGACAATGTTGATATCGTACCGTCTTTCCTCGAAAATACCATCAAAAAAGTTGGATTTTCCAGCCGGCGATTTGTTGTGATGCGTGAAATAATCGAAAATGTCTTTCAAAAATTCCTTACTAGAAGCTGGAGAGAATACCTACAAGGTGGGCCCCTACTAGTTACAAGTGGAGTTGCAACCCCTATAAATGGCCTGAAAATGGGGTTATAATCCTGCTTTCAGGGGTTACAGCCTCATTCATAACTCGGGCCCGAGGCCCACCTTCTAGTTGGTAGCTTTCCACCACCTAGTTGAAAAATGTGGGCGTGTGTAATGCTTTTTGGACAATTCCCCTATGGTTTCTGCATTTTTTCTAATGGTTTTACCCTCAAAAGAACGAACACAGTAATGGAAAATCACGATTTGTAAGAGGAATAATCTTCAAATGGGTTGTTGTTCCATTGTCATGTTAGTTTTCGAGGGCGTATTTGTTGTGCAACACTGTTGATGAACAAAATCCTGCACCACCCGAGATGTGTAAAATACTGCAACTACTGTGATCTTGAAAAACCATTCAACTGGTGCAAGGTCCTTTCATCATCTTTCATCAACAGTAGCTCTGGAAAAATTCTGCAAATCCTTTCAAACCTTTCAAACCTTTTTCTTACGAACTTTGAGAAAAAAAGGATCCAGACAAAACATTTGAGCACTCAAAATTCGAGGAATTCCACATGCTGAGTGGGTTCCTGTTGCTCTGGTCCATCCTGATATTCCTAAACAAACCGTTGTGAAAAATGGTTGTTTCAATGGGATGGTGAGCCCCAAATCGTTACTTGGCAGTTGAATCCATTTTCCATGGATCCATCCATTTAAAACGAGTTGGTGGTTGAACCAACCCATCTGAAAAAATATGAAACCGTCAATTTGGGGATCATTTCCCCAAGGTTCGGGGTGAAATTGTCCCAAAAATATTTGAGTTGCCACCACCTTGTGTTGTTAATTTTGCTTATGATCTAAAAAGGAAAATGGATGAACATGGGAAATCACAAGGCTCCTCATTAAAACTCATTTCCCCAGAAAACTCTTTGCCTTGCTCCCAGTGGCTCATCCATTTATCGAAGTGGCTTATCATCAAACTCCGGGGAGTCCATCCCATTTGATTTTCCCACCTGGCAACATCAAGAAGTCTGATGCCACATCGCTATTTGCTGCGTGGCCGGCCACTGGATCGTGAAGTACCGGCACACCTTGATGGATGGAAAAAAAGTGGCGAAACAAACAACTTGAGATTCCCTAAGGATCCATACCCCTCCCTAGAGTAGGATTGATGGTCTCAATCCCATCCCCAGAATAGGAAAATAGGGGAAATCCCTTTCTTAGGACATATCTGGATCCTTAGGGATTTGCTGAAGTTGGATGGTCGGACACAAAAATGAACGTATTCCACACATGATAGTTGAATGGTGCTTTACCATGGTAGAATCGTAAAGCATCACCTTAAACAAATCCAAGAAAATGAGGGTTAAATGGTCCAAAACTGCCATGAAAAAAACACGTTTCCTTCATTTTTAGGGTAGTTATAACCCATATTTCTAGGGTTTTTGAACTTTCATTGTTCCATGGTTTTGGGGTCCAAGGGTGGTTGCACTTCAGTTTCTTAGATGTTGCTATACTGTAAAAAGATACATCATTTTAAAAAGTTCCTATTCCTACTGTACTCAGTTTTTTGGGGGTGATTTGATCTTGGTTTCCCATGATGAAAAAGTATCAAATAACATCTCCGACAAAAACCAAATCCAACTAAGTCTCTTCTATAAGAAACCCCACAAGAAAAACGCAAGAGCTTATAGGAAACACCCCGTGGAAGAACTACCGACTGGACGCCACAAAAATCCAAAAAAAGTGAAAGTCAGAAAATTCCTCTACAAACCAAAGGCATGAAATTGTTGTTTAGGGTTCCTTACCCTAGCCATCCAGTCATATTCTCAGATGATTGGGATGTCCAATCACCTCCTCAGTAAGGTATGTAGGTTCCATTTCCATTATCAGAAGGTGATTGCATCCCTAGGGATAGAAAAGCAGAGGAATTTGTACCATTTTTTGTTAAGGCAACTGTTTGGTCCTGGCTGGTTTGGGGTCGCGGGTCCCTCAAGTTGATGGCAACGGCTGGAAATTGCAGAGCTGTTTGACCGAGCGAAAAAGAAAAATATGAGCGTCCGTCAAATTGGAGCGAATTTCCCCAAGGATTTTTGGGTGAACATACCAAAAATCTGTGAAACCACCACCTAGGTATAGAAGGGTATTCACCAGGATTACCTTCCAGGGTTGAAATTTCCAAAAATGTTTTTTTGTTGCCACCACCGAAAAAGACTTGGAAAAAGTGTCCAAAATTCGGGGTGAAAAGGAGAAAATTATCTGACAACACCACCTAGCCACCCTCCAACATCCGCTGTTTCTTGTCATCCGTGATCCGTCATCATTAACGGCCACCGCACTCACAGGACTCACGGAGGCATCATGAAGATGAGTTCCTGCCAAATTTTTACCTCCCACGAGGTTATGAAGAACTTGATACTTTCCCGAAACTTAACATGTCCACCCCAAAAAAGGGACCATTTTAATAGGAAATTTCGTGTTCCAACCATCAATCATCAGCGGATATGTCAGTGTTCGGGGGAGTACAGTACTTCTTTTGAAAAAAGAAAGGACTGCTGGTGAATTAAATCCAAAAGCGTTGCTGCTTATCCGGCATTTTGTTTTTCAAAAATATTTCATATAATATACACCATTCACTTACGTAGGCTTTTTCAGCCACCAGAACCCAACCACTTACCTGATCTGAAGTACTATACCAGCATCTTCCAATTCAGGTGCTGTTAGAACCTTAAGGGATCTTGTATGGGCACCCCTTCTCATCCATTCAGCACACCACTTAACTCTGCACCTGACGGGAAAATCTGTAAGGTCGATGTGTTTCACTCACGGTGTTTTTTTTGTGGCAGATTCCAATAAGCACTTAAGAGTCTACTTAGATGTCCCAGGAAGTTAGTACATGGTTAGTAAATGGGTTATACCCCCAATATACCCAATTTATAGGTAGATTATAACCCATTAATCCTAACCATTTACTAACTCTTGCAAGATTTCATGGATTCGTGTTACCCTTATTTCACAACCACAAGCCCGTTAGGAGGCAGTGTTCATTCTGTGAGGGTTTCTTGAAAACAAGCTTTCACCTGACTTATCTTATTCAGTTCACCATCTTAACCTTTTCCGTCAAGCAAGGGATCTGGTCCCTAAACGCCCAAAGGTTCTCAGAAGTTGTTTTTTTTGGTTTCGGTACACCCCTGACATGATGACATGAAACCCAAAATTGAAGGTTTTGAAAGATGATTCTCCCTTGAAAAAAAGGTTATTTTTCAGCTTCCAGCCGTTAATTTTCGAGGTTGTAGCGTGTTGGATGTTCCTTAAATCACACCTAACCTCGGTTTCGTTTCTGGTGGTTGGGATGTTTTTTCCCCACCTGTCAGGTGAGGGTTGTTAGATTTTATGTCAGTCTCTTCTCCTCCTCCTCGTCCTCCTCCTTCTCCTCCTTCTCCTCCTTCTCCTCCGCGTCGTCTTCCGTCTCCTTGTCCTGTCGCGATGCTGTGTGTTCAGTGTGGCATGTCGGACCTCAACTGCGATCCTGTGAGTTCAGTGTGGCGTGCTGGACTTCAACCGCGATCCTGTGAGTGCAGTGTGGCGTACCGGACCCCAACCGCGATCCTGCGTGTTCAGTGTGGCGTGCCGGACCCCAACTGTGATCTCGTGTGTTCAGTGCTGTGTGCCGGACCTCAACTGACGATTCTGCGAGTTCAGTGTGGCAGACCGGACCTCAACCGATAAGTCAGAAATAATGTCAACAGATATGTCAGAAAGAATGTCAAAAGATATGTCAGGAAGAATGTCAGGAGATATGTCAAAAAGATANCTTTTAAAAAGAAAGGACTGCTGGTGAATTAAATCCAAAAGCGTTGCTGCTTCTCCGGCGTTTTGTTTTTCCAAAATATTTCATATGATATACACCATTTACTTACGTAGGCTTTTTCAGCCACCATTCCATTAAGTACTTAAGAGGCTACTTAGATGTCCCAGGAAGTTAGTACATGGTTAGTAAATGGGTTACTAACCCCAACATACCCCATTTTATTGGTAGATTATAACCCATTAATCCTAACCATTGATCCTAACTCTTGTAAGATTTCGAATAGACTTCATGGGTTCGTGTTTTTTCTTGTTTCACAAGCACAAGGCCTTCTCACGAAGGCTGTCGACTCATTCTGTGAGGATTTCTTGAAAACAAGCTTTCACTTGACTTATTTCATTCGTTTCACCATCTAAACCTTCACCGGAAAAGATTTGATCTGGCCAAATGATAATATTTCACCCACCTGGATTTCCCTAAAATGAGGGGATTGTTTTTGATTCCATCAAGTTGGTTTATGACTGGAATGAAGCAACATTAATACCCATAGGATCCATGTATGGTATATCATTTACCCACATTCACCATCTTTACAATAAAACATCAACCAAATGTAGGTAAATATACCATACATTCATGGTTTGGGTTGTAGTTCAAGGGAACCTGGTGGTTTGGATTTTCTCCAAAAACCCTGGAATACACCCTTTTTTGTTCTCAGAAGTTGTTTTTTTTTGTTTCGGTTCACCCCTGACATGATGACATGAATTCCAAAATTAAAGGTTTTGAAATATGATTATCCTTTTCAAAGGGTATTTTTTAGATTCCAGCCGGTAATTTTCGAGGGGGTAGCGTGTTATACTGACTCCTCACCTGGTATTCGCCTGAATGTCTAAGGCAACTTACTTCAAAGAATTCCCTTTGCCAAGGGCTCATTTGTAAAATCTCTCGGATCCCGAAAATGACAATCATTTCTTTCCCAAAACATCCCAAAATTCGAGAACTTCGAGGTTGTTGTTTTTTTGCATCCAAGTAGGATACCGCAGGATCATCCAGAACTCACATCTAAATACTATTGAAAAAACACAGATATCATGTATTAGATATTTATGACTCAGATTGGAATCATCAAAATCAAAAAAATGATCCAAATAGATATCCCAGAAAATCATCCACAACTCATACCCCCAAAAAATTGTTGAAGTTCCTGCATGCCCAAAGGCCGAAGAAAGGACGTCCGCGTCAAGTGGCATGGCTGGCTACTTGACGCTGCCTTTACTCCAAATTCGTGAAAAGATCAAGGACAACAAAAAAAAATGTCATGTAATTGTTGAGGAGTTTTTCAAATAGATTGAAGAACATGATTTTCCAAATAGTCTAAAAAAAGTACCCAATGGTATGTTGAGATCTAAGGGTCTTCCCGGGTGATTTGTGTTGTTGATATGCATGTCTACAAGTGAGATCATTTCCCCCATCTTGTTTGTCATTAACCGGTGTGGACTAGGTGGGCTAGCTGTGCGAGTCCGTGTGTTGTGATGGGAAACGCTGTGTACCGGAGCCCCCTGCTGTCTACTGAGCTTTGTGCCGTCCGCCAGTAGAACACGCTGACTGGGAAAAGAAAAGAGTAGTAGTGACTCTACCAGCGATGTTCTATGATCTTAGTAGGAACTCTGGTTGTTTATGACCCCTGCTTGTTTATGGTATATATAGGGGATGAATCACTACCCACCATTGGACCATGGGAACCCACCTTTCCTTCATCCTTTAGAGTTATAACTGATATTGGGCGCTTCAAACCTTCATGTTTCCATGGATTGTTGGGGTCCAAGGGTAGGTTATAATCCACTTACCCATAGGATCCATGGGACTGGTATATTTCCCTACATTTACCATAAATTTTAGCCAAATGTAGGTAAATATACCATACATGGATCCTATGGGTTTTTCTTCATTCATGTTTGCAAAGTAATTATTTTGATGTATATTGACCTTTCCAAAAAATCCCTACCGATTCCTTTAGCTATAAGTAACATTTTCGGGTTTAATATCACTATAGGTGTTGATGGCTCCTGACTGGTAGGAGGCTACCACGGTGGTTGGTTTAAAATATGAAACCTTTATAGGAAAATGTACATGTCAGCCTCGAGCAATTAAAACATATGAATGTTGATTCATTCCAGTCATAAACTAACTTGATGGAACCAAAAAACAATAAATCTTCAGTAAGGGCTAGTCAACCTATCCCCCCCTAACATAAACCCTCCCCAGCAGTAAGGGATCATTTCATTGTTGTGTTATTGGTTTCTCTGAATAAACTGGTTGGTGCTCAACCCCCACCTTGTTGCTCATTTGCTCATCCTTTAGTAGGGAAAATGATCATCCAGGCCGCACATTTGGTCATCACGATTCGCACAGCCCAGTAAGGCTTTATTACCCGCCCCCTGAAAACTAACATGACAACGGAAAACCTCAAATCACCTACATAATTTCTAACAGGAGATACATCTTCATTCATGGTTGGTTTTTCTTGGGTGTACAGTGTAACCCCCCTGAAAAATAACATATCCCAAGATGATTCGTTTCCTTTCTAAATGGTCCCTTTTCAGGGGGACATTCGTTCATTTTCCGGGCGTGTTTCCCGCCCATCTGCCCATCTTGGTGGATGATACATCTGCCTAGTTCCAACCATCCTCGAGTTGACCCAGGGTGATCTCAGATTTTGAAGTTCTACTACCGTTTTTTTACTTCCAGTCCAAAGGGGGTTGGGAAAAGGTTCCCAAAAAGGTTCTAGGATGTCCATGGATGGTACTTAGGATCAATGGAATTCTTCACCCCTATACAAGTAGGTTGGATACGTCCCTGAAATAAATCGACTTACTATACGTTCGTTACGATCACTTCAAACAGGACACCCTAGTACCTACCAATCAAAAGTTTGTCTTAAAATAAACCATGAAATCAGGATCCCATCATTAACCCAAGCAGTACGTATTTAATGGGAATTCGGCAGCCAAAAAAAATTGACCCCGCCCAAGTTGACAAAACATCGATCAACAGCCGAGGTTCGACCCTCGGTTTTGTACTGGCTTCAGCTGGAAAGCCCATCATGTAGGATTCCTACTGGATATGTCCTCGCTTCCTGTAAGGTAGAGGTGGGTTTATGTCCTCATCAGTTTTTTAGTCGTGACCTTTTTGGGGATGAGTGAAAACCTGACCCAAAATCAAAAGCTCTTTCGTGACCTCCAACCATCGGGGATAAAAAGGTTATTACTTGAATCACCTGGCAGAAATTTGTTGGAACAACTTTCCTTATAGAAGACATCCCATGCAGTATGTATACATCCTATCACAACACTATAGCCACAAAATTTCATCCTGCCCCGTTTTTTTTTTCCGCAGCACGAGGAAACCGCAGCAAGTCCACGGGGAAAACGACGATTCGCGGTCCACCGTTGTGACGATGATGATCTCAGGGTGACCAACTCTCGCTGTCTGCACACAAAAGAGGTGCCTCTCTCTGAATGTCAATCTACATATTGACCCTTAATAGGTGGGATCAGTGATATATAATCACCCAATTGGCAAGGACTATAAGTGGTATATAAGTGGTATTTTTCCTGCCAATTGGGGGATTATATATCACCACCTATTTAGGGAACAATCGAAACAGCTATCAATTTTGAGAGGCTTACTAATAAACCATGCCCCTGAGAATTCACTTCAAAACCCTTGGATGGTGATTCTTTTTTGGAGGAATTGTAGTACCATAAAATGAACATATTTTTTACATATATTTTTGCAGGAAATTGGTAGGGGGATAATAAATAAACCTACAATTTTGCAATAAAAAAGATACACTCCCAAAAACGAACAGTCCGCCATGTCCACCCCTAAACAATGGTGGTCTCCAATAGGAATCTCCTTTTCCAGGGATCTATTTTCAGTTTCAGGGAGGTTAAAATATGCTAATTACATCCATGATGATACATCAATGTTTGGCAAAGAGTTGTCACCATAGGAGCCTCCAGCATTGCCTGTACTTTTTGGGGTCCTTTTAGGGTGCTGTTAAACGCACACCCTTCAGCCCCTGCACAGCTGTACGAGCTCCGAACGCGCCTCGATTTCAAGTGATTCTAAAGGTCAGGATCGGAAGATATCCCAGGTATATAGATGGATCAAGGGGCAAACGAGTGTTCCCTGAAGTTCGGACCATGGAACAAAAGGAAAATAAGACAAAATAAATAATCAACTCCAGTCCCATTAAATTCTTCAGAAGATACCCTCCCTGAAGCTAACAGTTAGCACCTCAAAACTGATGGTTGGAATACTTTCTCGTTTCCTTTTAGGATGGCCTATTTTCAGTCGCGAACTGTCAGTTTCAGGGAAAGTATGAATTCTTCTTCAGGTATGCTGGAGTGCAACTTTAGATTCATCAAATTAAATCTCCTTTGGCCTTTACCACCTTTTAGATTGACCCTGTTGGTGTTCTGCACCTAGTGTGATACGGATACCGATACGGCACGCAGGACCGGACACGCTTCAACATCCACCAAGCAAAAAATCCACCACGGATGGGCGTATCCTCGGCCGACAGCAGGTGGTTTTCACAAAGGCTTCGAGTTCATGTCAGAATGGATGCATCAAATGCATACATGACCCCTATAGGTGTATGCTCCACTTAGAGGTTCAGGATACTTAGGATACGTGGATAGTAACCAAGGTTATAATCCCTATGAGTGGGTTATATGTCCCCTAACTAGGGTTACAAACCTCTATATAACCAGTTACTAAGTATCCGGAACCTCTAAGCAGGGAACGATCACAAACATATCCCTTACCAGCCGGCACTTTTGAGTCGATGATTTTCCGAACTTCCCCAGAGAAAAAATATGTGATCGTTCCCTGGAGAGGGTATATCGTATTTGAGCATTGAAAGAACATGTGAACATTAAAACACAAAAGTGAACCCAAACCATAAAACTCAGACAGTCCAATTCGTGTTCGGTCTTTGTCTTGTTTCAACTAATACGTGGAACCTAGTGACACAGAAGGAGAATTCATTAAGATGTCAAAAATGTAATTTTGAACCTGCTTACATCTTCTTACCTCCCCATTTTCTTAGATTTGTTGAACATCTGATTTAATGGCGATGAATCCCATGGTGGTTCAAGAATAGAAAAACAACAAAAAAACAAATAGAAACTAGTTACAAGCTAGTCAGTGGAAATAAACACGAAAAAAAAACAACAGATCACCCCATTATCAATTGTAAATTGTAGTGGTTGGGTATCCCTCATCTTCCAGTTCCTTGTATATTTGGAACCAGAGGTCGATCGTTATATACCTGATAAAATGGCGAACGCCTGGGGGCCAAAGGTTCCAAATATATAGGGAACTGGTCTCGATCAAGGTATGGCAAAGCACCGAATTTTCAGAAAAAAAAACGAAACGTTTTCTAGTTGGTGGTTGGTTCCCCACCCCCATCTGAAAAATATGCGCAGTCGTCCAATTGGAGCGAATTTCCCCAGGGTTCGGGGTGAAAATTCCCCAAAAAATTTGGAGTTGCCACCACCCAGTTTTGGAAACCTCAAAACCGAGGTTTTGGTAGCTCCTGGACCCTTCCTATTGCTTGGAAATCAGATGCATGGAACCGAACCGATGCCTAGAAGATGTTTTAAAGAAGTATTCTCCCAAATTTGTGCTTTAATTAGGTGATGTTTTTAAACCATGATACATATCCGTAAGAAAAAAAATCCTCGAACAAAAATTCAAGTCTTCCAAACTTTTGATTTTGAGCTGTTCGAATGGCCAGTTGGTTTTTTTTTCGAAGGGGATAGCTCCAACAATGCTCCCTATTGCCCATACCATCCTGTATTGTACATTTACCTACATGAAAGTTTCCATAAAAATCAAGCATTCATGGATCGGTAAATATACCAAACTCGTCCCATGGATGGTATGGGTTATGCCAAAAATTTCGAGTTTCACCAGGTTAGTTTTTCCAATATCCCCAACCCATTGCCTTGCTCACATGTCACATCAGGCAGCCACCGCAGTGCGAGGGGCTGGCGGAAGAGGCTCCCCGAAGGTGCTTGTTTTTTTTTCATTTCCGGCAACCCCGAGGCAACCAGAAGTAACACCAAAAACAACGAGAAGCATAAGATGTCACAAACAAAAATCCTGCTACTAAGTCCCAGTTTTGATCAAATCTAGACTCCCTAAACACTAAAAGCCCCTAAAAGATGGTACTTTTATTGACTTACATTTAAGAACACGCCACTAAACTTAAAGGGGCTACGTATAGGGTATAAGGGTACGATCTGCTCCGAGGATCTCTGATCTTTTCTTTCGGGGTGATGACAAAAATCTCGAAGAACCACCACCTACAAGATAGGTTCATGGTGTTTTTTGACCTGTATAAGTATATATGGTCACATATAACCCCAGTTACCCAATTTATTTTGAGGTCACTTATAAGGGGGTTCTAAGCATTTCGATAAGTATGGCCAAAGGTTTTGGGTGAAATAAGGGGCCCCTGGATTTGGGTGAAATAGCCGGGGCCCCATTGCCCTTACTAAACCACCACTTGGTGGCCCAGGTTGGTTCGTGAGGTCGCTATAAATTAACCAGATAAGTGGATCCAGGGCGTATCTTGTAGTTTGCTATGGAATTCTGATCCTGCCTGGCGCTGCGGGTGCTGCTGGTGCCACAGGCATGGCCACGGCTTTGGCCACCGGTACCGTAGGAGCAGCGGTTGCCTGGAAAGTGCGACAATTGAGAAATGAAAAAAATGGCCCCTGGTTGTTTGGGGTATGTAAATAAGCCATTCTAAACCTAGAACCCAAATGAGGCCCCTTGTTTAGATTGAAAAGGGCATTGTGTGCGCACTGGTGCACGCACTTTTCCGCCCGCAGACGAAGACACATTTCGAAGACACATTTCTGTCAGGGCGGGTACGTGAACGAAGACGCG
>DF240145.1:0-29519 GCA_000507305.1 Breviolum minutum Mf 1.05b.01
CGAATTTTTTTCGAAATTTTTTCGAAACGAGGTTCTAAGTAGTTGTCCGCGACTATAGATTACTTCCCTGCTGTTACAGAGTTGTGGCAACCTCCAAACAGCAGCTTCTTGCACTGTCATTCTTAGAATCTGGGAGGGCAACCAAGTTGGCAAACCATCAGCCGAAACCCAAACCCAGTAGAAATCACACATCTATCCATCACCCATAGCATCGGCTGAAACTACAGTCCCGAACTACTTGAACGAACAAACAAACAAACAAACAAACAAACAAACAAACAAACAAACAAACAAACAAACAAACAAACAAACAAACAAACAATCTAAACGAACAAACAAACAAACAAACAAACAATCTAAACGAACAAACAAACAAACAAACAAACAAACAAACAATCAAACAAACAAACTAACTAAGAAACTAACTAACTAACGAACACATACACAAACACACAATTTACCCCCACCTTTAAACAGAAACATCTTCCTGGGATCAACGATCATGTTCCACTCACCATCTCTTGTTCTCCATTATCATCAGCCCTGCCACTGTGCCATTTCGTTTAGACAAAAGAAACACCAAGGATCAAATTTAAGAAACTCACATAGCCAGTCTCAGATTCAAGACTTAGATCCAATTCTTCCGTCGGCAAATCCGCGGAAATCGTCAAACCAGTCAACCTCGGTGTCCAAAAAGTATCATCGACCCAGGATCATCTAAGTCGGTTTTTTGTGGAGATTGAGATCTACATTCAAAGGGTGCCCAATGGTTCTTAAAGGGTGTCAGTTCACCATCCCTTACAGCTTAATTGGCACCCCTCTGAAGGTGCTGGTTTATGCACATCTATCATCTATCCAATAATCATACCGTGCGAAGGTTTCGAAGCCTATCTCAATGCACATATATATGAAGTTACTCTTTCATAACCATGATAAAAGAGTCAAATACCTCATTACAAAAATAACAATCAAAAAGCAACTCTAGCACAACCGACTCCAAACTTTAAAGACCTTCATGTTCAACACAGAAAACTGACTTTCAAATGTTGGACTAAGCTTTGGTTAATCCTTGCCCTTCTTCCTCCATGCGCATGGAAAGTGAAGATTATAGCAATTATAACGGACCCGTTTACTAAAATGAAACGGAGAATCAAATAAATCATTGTTTAACTGCTACTGGCACTGGGATACACCTTAAACTAGACTTAGAAATTCCTCAACATACCTCAACCATTGGAAGCTATAGCACCATGTTTCCCTGTGGTGATTGGTTTTTTGCTGTTCTCAACTCTGGTTTCAAAAAGATATCAAAAAGATGTTTGAAGCTCTATGATATCAGATTGAAAAAGGAAACGCATTACACAAATCCTCAAGATCATTGTATTCGTCCAGAAGCTGTGTGCTATTCCCATGCTTTCCTGCTTTCTGAATTGGAATCGTTGCTGAGCAATCCAGTGCCACTGTGATGATGGCGATGTGCGTTGCATAGAAAGGAAGCCATTTCCAGAAATGCATTGGACTGAGGCGTCAGAAGCACAAGTGAGCGTTGCGCGAAGCTTAAATGCCATGAAAATCCTGATTGCTTCATGATAGGATCCTTATAATATATAATGGCTTATCATCATCCCAAGATAGCTGGGTAGAAAAATCATGAAACATCAAATACATACAGCAAATAACCAGGTTGAACTGGACACTTCTCAAGTGAAATGATAGCAAACTAGAAAAAAAAACAGCAATACTCAATGTCTACTCATGAAAAGTCGAAATCTAGAATCTACAGAACCAGTTGGCTGCATACCATGTCATCTCCTCTTGTTTTGCGCGTTCATAAACGCGTTCGCCAATCTGAAATGCCAACATTATGGGAGAGAATTCAAAATGCTAATCAATGCATGCTTTAAGAAGATGCTGCCTACCATGTTTGCTCCAAACACTTCCAGATGCATCAAACTGAGAGTTTGATATCCCAAGCCTTGCAAACATCTAAAACTCATCCATCTACTGCCCCGCAGGCCACACTTGTGGCGCGAGCAGCGAAATGGAGCAGCGCGATTTCGGTGAAGGGCTTGGTGTCTACTGCACAAAGCCAACCCTTAAGTCTTCACGATGAAAAAATGCATCCAACATATGTCTAGCTAAGATTGCTGTTTTGTCAGCCTCCAAAAGTTTTGCGAAATGCGGGAGTGTATGTGCATTCCGATCATGTTTTGAAATGTTTCCAATAGAGGAATGTATTGTGCAAAAAAAACGTTGCTAAAGCTGGAACTCTCTCTCTCTCTCTCCTCATAGTGATTTTCTGATTATTGCATGATGTGCAGGTTTTTGTTAGTCTGCCACATTGTTTCATCTTGTTTTTGATCTGTCATACTTGCAATTCTTGCCATATATATATATATATGGTATCTACGAACCTTGAGCAACAAATCCACAGCAAATGGTGTCTTGAAAAGATGTCCCATCATGGACCAAACGCTATCCCATCAACACATGTCCTCACATGCCAAAATTTAAGAGGTTCATTTGGGTACCAACATGTACAGTACACATTTTGAGTAAATCATGGCAAGCTCGGATTCACGTAAACCCGCTGCTCTTGGCTTAAAGCATTGCAATTACTTGTCTCACACTAGCTCTCCAATTCTAGTGGTATTTCACCAATTTTTTCGGCGGTTATCTTTAATTCTTATGGCATTTCATACCTCACATATGAATATAGTATATATACATATATATTCCTGGATCTTCCTTTCGGGATGCTGAATGGATGATAAGGGGTGCCCAAAAAACACCATCCCTTAGGGTTCAAATGGAAGACGCTGGTTTGTATCTAAAAAATATAATATATCTAGTTGGTGGTTTCAACCCCTCTGAAAAAATATGCTCGTCAAAATGGGTTCATCTTCCCCAAATAGGGGTGAAAATAAAAAATATTTGAAAGTACCTCCCAGATATAAATATATATATATATATGTGTGTATATATATATATATTTGGACCTTCCAAAGGTGCCAAACTCAATGGATGTGGGTCCACCTCGATTGGGTTCCTTTACTTTTTGCGCCAGTTTCATGGCAGATTTGAAAAAAAGACTGCGAAAGGGGGCCCCAAATAGTTTCAGAATATACATGGATTTAATTTCTATTTGAGTACAGGTTTGTTTCAAAAAAACACATAAATTTCATATCTTCGAAACTGCGCAGGAGAAAAAAAAAAGAACCCAGAGGCTTGCAAGTCCGGCCTAACACAAGTCAAGCACCACCAAATCCCACTATCAATGAGAGGACCTTAGGTCCTATCGTAATTCAGTGGACTGGAAGGGTGGAAATCTCCCATGAACAATCAAGATGCAGTACATCAGGATCAGTCACACAGTGTTGAATGTGTGTCATTACGTATATACCTTCTGCACAAATAAATAGAAATATATAAAGGTGAATCTGTACATATATTTATATATTATATACATATATGTTGGACATGGCCCCCTCCCAGGATTCCAGTGACCACCAGGATGACATCACATTTTTAGCATTGGGAGTCCCGGTCCCTAAACCTTTATTTGCCACTGGGAGAGGGTGGGGGGGGCCACACCATGGCCACACCTGATATTGATATTCACATAAATATATATGCATATACACTTGGGCCAACAAAAATCCACATGTGTCACCACAGGCGGCTGGGTCACCTGCCATCCCCCCCACCTGTTCCCGACTCCAAATGCACAGCGGTTGGAACCTAAGTTCCGCAAAGCTGCGCAACTAAGAGTTGCAGAGTTGCAGTGATTGAGTTGAGCCGGGGGAGTCAACAACAACAACAACAACAACAACAACAACAACAACCTGTAGATATAAAGAACTTGATAAAGTCGGCCATATTTCAGCAACTTGGATGTGGTTTTTGATGAAGAGCCACAAGAATTCCATGCTCACCTGCTTTGAAAAAAACAGTATCTGGAATCTTTGACCAGATCACAGCTCAGGCATCTTAGGATGTCTTTTTTGGAACAAATCCTTGGCTCAGAATCCGCGGGTTCTTCTTCCCACTCAACTTCACCCAATCTCACCTAACTTAGCCCCAACAAAAAGATTCGCCCAAGTGGATGTCTTCCCCCAATTTTTTGGGATGATAATTCACCCTACGGTTAGTACTAAATTGAACTAAGAATTTATCTTGGAAAGATTTTGGGATCTAAAAAAAATGTCGATATCAACTACTTGGTTCGGTGGGGCGGGTTCAGCCGCACAGCTTCCCCCATACTCTGGCCATGTTAATTTGGGACCCATGAAGTTCCCCCTTCGGTTGGACGTGTTTTTTTGAGGGTCTAATTAACGTCAGGAAATTATTAATTAGGAAATTCACAGGGAAATGAATTTGAAATGTACCCATATTATGTACCCAACCCAAAAAAAACACATAAAAATCACCGTCCAAACTTCCATTTGTTGGTGGGTTCCCGTTCCATGCAAGTTTTTTTCGGGAGTGTATGTACCCCATGGGATCCATGGGACTGGTATATTTACCTACATTTGGCTGATTTTGATCGTACATGTAGGTAAGTATACCATGCATGGATCCTATGGGTAGAGTTGCACCCAAAAGCTTTCACCTCTTTTTCTGTCACGCTTTTTTTTCGCTGAAGCGCTACGATTTTTCTACGGATTTTCCAAGACCATTGGTGATTGGGGTCTGAGGTGTTTTTGATGGCTTGCACTTACAGATCACTCAGAATGTCTAGCTGCTTTGCCCTATCTGTGATGTATTTTTGCATGTTTGTAGGCCCTTGGGCAAAAAAAATGCACCTGTACAAAACTCATTTGGGCAAGCCAACTTCACCTAATGTGTATACAACACCTCAAGCTTCTTAAATTTTTTGGTCGCAATCCCTCACATGCGAAAACCTTTCTCGGAATTTAAATAAAGTTTGCTTCTTTCAAAGGCGGTTTCAAGGTCCTTTCCACTGCAGGCCGTAAATTCTGTAATAAAACCAGCTTGGAGATTGGTGGAACCTCCGTCCCTCCTTGGAAGATTGGACCAGGTCCTGAGCCCTTGGAAGGTGGAAGAAGTTGTACCAAATAACGGCCACTGTCGCGATTATAGGCCATGACCTCTCATGGAGGTGAAGGGTGGGTTGTTGGATTTTTAGTTTGTATAGATAAAACACATATCAAAATATAGTAGGTAAAACCAAAACAAAGTAGTCAGCTATATATATATATATCCACTGCAAGTAGTTGACTCAACATGATTTTGGATAAGAATTCTGTAAAAAGGGCACACGCTGAGACTTGAAGGTTCCGTGTAAGGCCGACATTTTGTATCTGATGTTGGTCATCCTACTACGAATCTCGCCTTGGAGGAATGTGTTTGCAGCTAGCAAACAGGAACAATTAATTTAATATAGTTGCACAAAAGAAGCCGCAACTTCAAAGCTGACCAAAAAATTCTCAAAACTACACTCCCTCAAACTAACAGGAATCGCCCCCTAAATAAAATGATGGTGTTTTTTTCCATGGTTTTTCCAAATTTCGGAATCTCCAGGCCATCCAGGGAATCCGGTAATTTTCAGGTGCTTCGTTTCAGGGAGGGCTTTTCACATCTGGACTGTTTAAGGTGTAGGTTTTCCAAGTCGTTTGAGGGCCCTGGGGCCCAAGCGTTCCAACATGAAAGGCTGTGATGAATCAATTCTTCTCACTAGGTGCTGGTTGAACCAACCCAGTTGAAAAATATGTACAGTAGTCAATTTGGATCATTTCCCCAAACCTTGGGGTTAAGTTTGTGGGATGCACGCAACACCACGAGGCACCAGCCCAGTGCTTAGTTGATGTTAGCTGTATGGTTTGGGCTTGGATTGTTATTTCTAGCCCTTCACCCAGGATTGCCCCGCCACCCCCCCCAAAAAAAAAACACACACAATCAAACAGCACCAAATAGACAACGTTTGAAGGACATAAACCACCAAAAAACCTATGATCTTAGGATTCTGAGGACATGTTTTCCTTCAACCCTCCAATTGTTGATCCAAACTGTTTCCCTTACCTTTTCCAATGTCACTCCCCGCGAAAAGCAATGGCAACAAAATCCTGCACCAACTTGGGATGCAGGAAAACCTTGCAAATCATGACCGAAAAAAAACTACCAATTTCTAAAACTCCGTTGGCTTGATATCTTCCATCAACAGTACCAAACCCTTCACAAAGTGACTAACCACATTTTCCCACCTCCCCTAAGCAGCCCTCAAGATGACGAGCACGTTGGAGATTTGATAGCCTGACCCAAGAGCCACATCGTGGTTTCCAGCTTTCCCGTTGCTTTCGAAGACGCAAATTCTGAACATACCAATCATCTTCCTCATCGCTGTCCTCCCGGCAGTTGCGCGGTTTTCTTATTTGTCACGTTTAAATTTCAAAATTCCTGCCCAATTCTGAACTGTAACTTAAGGATGTTTTTGAGGCTGTTGGTTTCTGCATGTGTTTCTGACCAAACTAAATATTATGTTTTAATCACGTATATATATATATATAATATGCATGTATAAAATATATGTCATGTGACAAAAATATTGAGAAACATCTATATATGTAATACACCCCCCCGAAAATTCAACCATCATTTTTCAGGCGCTATGTTAGTTTTCCGGGGGGCATCATCTTGTTCCTCACCTACTCACCTCTTTACATCTTCGTTTATTGATTCAAAATGCCAGCATTTTGAGGGGCTACTCCCCCAAAAACTAACATGTCCTCTGAAAAATAGTGGTGGGGAGACTACTTTCCTTTTTGAAATGGCCCCTTTTGAGGGGACATCTTAGTTTTCAAGGGTGCAAATACTTTGGGACTCAAATGAATTTCCAATCCAAAAAGTGGTGTCACCAACTTTTTCTTGAAAGCCTAAACACAGAAAACACCAAAAAATCCACCAGGACGGCAGGATGATGTTCCAATGTTGCTCTAAAAAAAACCTTGGTTTTTCCATAAAAACAGCCGTCTCCGCCGAAGAAACCATGCCCGAAAAGGCAGGGGGATTCTTTTCATGCAGCGAGTTCGAGGGATTTTTCATCACTCCTCATTGCCTTCCCAAAAAAATGACACAAGAAAAAAACATGGAATGTGACATAAAGTTTGGAAACAAAAAATGCAAACAAAACATGTTCAACAAAAAATATATTCATATTACAAACTAAGTAACTAAGATCCAATCAACCCCTTGCCTATTGCTCCACCAACCCAACTTCCTCACATTGCCATCTGCACAAAAACCTCTCCTCCTTCCAACCCAAGCACGAACGCATTGACCATGAATCTTCCAGCTCAAAGACTTCACCTTTTCTTAAATTAAACCCAAAATGGTACTCTAGTTGGTGGTTTTTCACCGACCCATTTGAAAAATATGCTCGTCAAAATGGGTTCATCTTCCCCAAATTTCGCGATGAAAATAAAAAAATATTTGAAACTTGCCAGCACCTAGTACTGTTGATGCTTCAGAATTCCGGCAAACTCCACCAGTTGAGTTTATTGGTGAGTTTGCTGGTTCAAAAAAGATGAAGTATTGAAGATGGAATGGAATGGTATGTATTCGATCTACTTGCATCTACAAGGCGAAGTGTTGAAGACCATCCACCAACATCCCACGAAAAAACCAACATGTTTTGGCCGTATCAATACCCTCCTGAAAACGAACATGACTGGCTGGAAAATCCACCATGAATGAAGATCTATTTCCTATTGAAAATGGTGATTTTCCAATGTCATGTTAGTTTTCAGGGGTGTAATTGAAATCATAGTCTTCCATTGATTCTTGGTACTGTTGATGGTTCAGAAATCCGGCAAACTCACTAGTTGAGGGATAGGTAGTTTATCTACCATTATTTACAAAGTTGTAGCACCATCCCAGGTGGTTGTTTGGGATTTCTTCCATCAACAGGATGTATTGGATCTACATGGAGGATCACGCCAGGACTTGTAAGTGGTTAGTATCCTCCAAGTGGCCTAAATGGCTTATATATGGGGGTTACTAACTACCCAAAAACTAACATGGCTAGCTGGAAAAACAACATGTTTGATAGAAGATACACCGACTCATTCATGCTTGTTATTTTCCACCTTGTCATGTTAGTTTTCGGAGGTATATGATTTTTTCATGACTTCTCTATGAAAACATTGTGAATCTGTGGCTAAGACTAAGACTATGGTACAATATCTCTGGGCACTGACAATTGGTGAACTTCTAGCAGCATCAAATCATTTCAGAAGTCACATGATCACATGATTTCATTACCCCTGGACCGATTGATTTCAGGCAACTGTTTCTTCAGCATCATCGGACCAACATCCCACTAACTACCAACATATTTTCGGGTTGAAGTCAAGTCATGTCCTCCATTAAGCCCAAATTTTTCACTGGTTGAAATGAATTGTTGGAGATGTTGGTATTGATACAAAAAACTCAGATAAACATTATGGCATGGGTATCATTTGCCAGCCTGAGTCAGAAGTTCACACCTGAAACGCTGAGGTTGGTTCAAATGAGTTTCCTTTTGGGGCCGGGAAATTCGCCACATGCTAGTTTGGGTGTGTGTAGTTTTGGGTCGTTCTCCGAGGCCCAAGAAATCAAGGCAAATGCAAACAAGGCACGAACTTTTTGTAGCCCTGCAGCACCCTCAACTGCAGCTCCTGGATGTGCAGTCTGCCAGAATTTCCACTTTCCTACCACAAATCTGAATTGCAAATACGGAAGCATTGTGGGAAGTATGAACAATGTGTGGTGTCTTAAGACGATATAAGAAGTACATGATGTTGACATGGCTTGAGTCAAAAGTGTTGTATACTCTCTATTGGCCACATTCATTGCACTCTGTAAAACTGCCATAACCCCTGGTGGTTGGGAGACGATCCGGCTTCCTTTTGGGATACGGCCTATTTTCAGGCGCGAACTGCTAGGTTAAGGGAAGTTGCATGAACCAATTTTAAGGCAACCTGTAAACTCAACACCAAAATCAATGACTACAAGATTGTTTTTCCTCGCCATCCTGGACAGGATTGCGGGTCTTTTTGATGCAATTTATTTCATTCATGTTGTTGTTGGGCGATTAACGGTTGGTGCTTCAGCCTTTGAAATTCCGATTCCCTGCCTTTCAGGTTCACCGAAATTGTGTTCTCACAGAATACCATGGAAGCGCAGTCCCTGGTGATTCTTTGCTTCACCCCAAAAAAACACCAAGAAACAAAAAAATGATAGCTCCCAACCTGGGTAATTACATCGTTACATGGTAGATCACTCTACAAGCCGGGCGAGAAAAAAACTACTACTATTCCTTCAACCTTTTCACCTTTGCAAAATTGAGATCCCTAAGGATCATTGGACCCTCCAAATGGAAGGATTTTTTTCAACCTGCAAAAAAACGTAGGGGTATGGTCCTCAAAATGACGCCAGTTTTTCAGTTCGACTCAAGGGTGTATTGAGGTCATTCGTAGACAACTGCAATTCAAAACCAGCACTTAAAACATCATTTTCAAGCAGGAAATTCGGAAAAAAAAAACAGAAACTACATAATCCTTAAAGGAACCACCTGAAAAAATGGTTGAATTCCAACATTTCCAGGTAAAAATTTCATTGGGTCATTCTACTTCACCCCATAAAAACCTCGGCCATTTTTGGCCTTTCGGAAACCCACGGTTTGGAAGTCGTCCCACAAAACCGTCGTGCGAGTCTCCTCTCACTTTCTCCGTTGCCTGGTGGAAGTCCATGTCATCCATGATTCTCAGCGGCGTTCGGGGGATCAGATGAATGAGAGTTTCAAGGAAAGAGGTACACTTGGAGGATCATCCCATTAGTACCCATAGGATCCATGTATGGTATATTTACCTACATTTTGGCGATCTTTATGGTAAATGTAGGTAAATATACCATACATGGATACTATGGGGTATATAAGTGGTTAATAAATGTTAATAACCATGGTGATCGCATGTCCCATAAGTACGGTTGTGGGACTTGATACTGTTTTTGATCACAGTGGCATGGAGGACGTCCATGACCCCTTCGTACACTTACGATAAAGTCACAGATGTTCAATAAAGCGTGCCAACATGACTTGACACTTGCTGGTATTCTTTTTACAACGCAATGTATGCAGATTTTTAAGCGGGCTAGTGCCTATGCACAAGCTCCGCTCACAATCCCCTAGGATTGTTGAAGAGATACAGTACATTATCGTAAATAGTAGTCCATCTCTACATCAAAGAGCAAAATAACCATCTGCAAATTTCCAGCAGCATGCCATTGCATCACAAAAACAGTCTTGTGAGGCTCGCATTTGGTTGGTGCAAAAAATCATTGGGGTTTTTTTGCCCTCAGGGTCGCCGAGGGATCAGGATCTGAGGATCTGATCACTAAGCACAGCAGAAGGTACAAGTTTTTGGTGCCCCCGCTACATCATCCATCTGTGGTACGAAAAGTGGTGACTCCCCAGCGACTCCCCAGACTTGGTCTTCCTTCTCTGGTAGAGTGGTTTCTGCCTGAATCTCTGCTTTAGAGTTCGTTGTTGGGGCATCCACTTGGGTCTTGCTGCCTTTGCACCCCATCGGCAACAAAAAGAAGATCGGTTGCCTCCGAAACAACTTGAGCCCAAAATGGCTTACGGGATCAAAAGATCGATAACTTCTGAGAGCCCCCAAAAGAAAAACATGTGGATAAATGCGGGGGGGGCTTCGAACTTGGAACACTGTCATTGAAGGTTCATATCACATCAAAGATTCATAAGGAACATGCTGGTGTATACTGTATACCCAATAAATTATACCCACTATATAAGGTGTATATGGGGTTGATTATTAAGGGGCCCCCATCCCAAGGGGCCCTTTCCGTTTGAAAGATGATCGAGGGCAAATTTGAGAGTTTGCTCGATTTCAGCAACTTCAACAACAGCCTGGCCCCGAGAGGCACATTGGAAAGAGGCAACCAAGGAAAAGATGGAAACTTGTTGAAGCGTTGGTTCACGGGGCTGTTGAAATGGAGATGTGGGTCAATGTAAGGATTCCATACTTGGAGCATATGGAAATTAGAGATATTTAGATTGTCTAATAAGATAAGAGTCCCAAAATTACTTGGAAAACTATCCTTGATATATTTTGTATTTAGGGATGGCACCTTGTCGAGACTTTTCGTGGAGATGGTAGCAAGTCAGAGTCTCTTAGGATGAAACAAAGGCACCCATTGGTCCCTTGCTGATAAATGATGAAACTCAACGTTTCCCAAGTGGTGTCCTCTTAAAATGCTGATGTTCAGAACATCTGAAAATGACAAAGGCAACAGACTTTTTGTGTAGTTTACTCAAAATAAAACGTACATCGATGTTATAAATAGAACATCCCAACACGCACACATAGCAATGTATCTATCTTGGGTACCCCTCAAAACCCGCCATATGACAAATCCATAAAACACATCATGAAATATGCAATATGTAAATATACAATATACATGTTTCACATGATTCAATCGTCATATCATATCATATTCAAACCATGCCGATCATCAGAAACCACCAATCCACCAATCACCAGGGTGTACCCCCCAATCAGCCAAGTCTCTGCTTCAAGGATTTTGCCGCCTCTACACTACGAGCACAAACGTTGCGACACAAGTTCTGACCATCGTTCTGCAAGCGCGTAGCTACTGACGTCCAATCTGGATGTTGAGAGGCGAAGTTCCCCAAAGCTTCTTGGGCCTCAAGGTGAGTCATCCGAAAAAGAAAAAAAACGTGCAGTTGGTTTACACCCCCGAAACTTAACATGGAACCTAGAAATCACACACTTCCAAACCATCGTTTTCAGGTTCCATGTTAATCTTCGGGGGTGTATGTCAGTTTTGTTTTCGGATGACATAACAGTTGCTACATAGTGTTAGTTTCAGTGAAGGTAAAAGGGATGAAAAGAAAACCACCCTCCCTGAAGCTAGGATTTAGCACCAAGGACCTTAGAAAAAGAAGAGGGTCCTTTCATTTGAAGGCTTTCTGGCAGGTGCTATGTTATAGTTTTGGGGAGTGTGCACAGTTACATGTTACATGGGGATAATAATAAACTATTTTTGAGGATGCCCTACTACTCCCCCAAAAAATTGACACGGAACCTGAAACATGTCGAAAAGGACAAACATCTTCCAAACCTCCATGTCTGGCTTTTTTTCGAGTGTGTCCAACCAGTAGTACCATGGAATGTCACCAGCACACCAAGGGCCTGATTTGCAAGCATTTTTCCAGTTGACATTGAAGAATCTTCCCTTCCCATAGGATGCATGTATGATAAATCTACTATCCTATGGGCAATGGTACTTCCACACCAGTTCACACTCGCCCAAACTGGGCACATCCCTGAAGCTTAACATGTTCACCCCCCGAAAATTTTGAGTTTGCGTTCCAAGTGCTACAACTTGTGTTGTGACTTCCTGTTAATCACGAGAAACCCAATGCAACTGGAAAACTGCTCCTTCATTCATTAGCTTCTGTGGTATCAATGAGCCCCTCCGGTGAGTTCCACTGGCCAAAACCGGGCCGACCTCTTAACTGAACGAATCTAGAAGTCACCAGGTCACCAAGTACAACCCCCATCTTGTCGGTTTTTTCCGCTCGACAACTGGAAAAAACTTTCCCCCTTTTTCAGTATCCTTCGATCTGGGCCACTTGCATGGAAGCTGTATGACATGCCATACGCACTGCTGGCACCTGCTGTGAGAAGCACCCACTCAAGGTTCTGCTGTTGCAAGAGAAAACGTTGTTTGTTTTCTTTTGGTGGGGGCACGCATATATGCCCAATCATGCCCAATCAACATATTGGTTTGGTATTGTTGTTTCAACTTTTTGTTTGCAAACGATGTTCGGTCATTTTCGGTATCCCCTAACAAACCCTCATCTACTTGTATGCCTTGTTTTTTGGAGGGGCGAGACCTGTGTGTATAATCAATGAATGTCCTCATAAATCAACAAAAACAACAAACGACAAACGACAAAAAACGACAAACAGTGGCAAACAACAACAAACAACAGACAACACACAACAAACAACCAACAACCAACAACCAACAACAACAACAACAACAACAACAGCAGCCAAACCCAACACATCCTCATACCAAAATGAACGTCGAAATCGCGTTCGCTTAGCTGTTTCCATCAGCCACGCCTGTGATGCAATAACCACTTGACTTACACCCTGCACCAAAGCCATGCGCCGTGCAAAGGAGCCAATCCGTGGCAAGCCCAAGAAACTGATGACCAGCCCCGCTGAGTAGAGACCTTTTTGCCCATGGAAGGATGGTAGGGGTAATTTTTCAACCCACCATACGACCCCGGTTTGAAAGTTGGGGTCGGACCCTTAACCTGAGGGTCGTGAAAATTAGAAAAAAGGCATGGAATGGCACTTCAATGGCAAGAAGGCATACATCATAAGGATTATCTAAGTCTACTTACGTGCATCATGGTTTTTGATGAAGATATGCTCCTATGCTGCCTGTATATTGTATATTAGCGTGCTGCGTACCGTCTGCACAATTTTACCAGAATCCTGCCCAAACATGCAGGAACCTGGATCGACTTTGTGTCAAATCCCTTTCGAGGCTTGAAAATCCAAGGACATGCGACCCTCAAATTCAAGATGTGCTCTGATACAACACAACTCTCTTGTGAAAAATTGCTTCTCTGAACGGAAAAAACCCACAAAGTGCCAAGGTCAGGTTCACTTTGTCAAAAAATAACTACAAGGCCAACAATTCAGCTCCAAACATGTTAAGATCACGTCAGTTTTTTGCTCAGCTGGAAATGTCCGAATCATGAAAATCATGTCAAATTTCCATGATGGGTCACTGGGCATTTCATGGCAAATGGAAGATTTACACGACTTTTACCTTCCACATGGACCTACAACATCCTAAAGCAAACATCGACTTTCAAAACTGGTATCTATTGATATTTTTTCAATGAGTCCACCTTCCCAAATTCATCCAACAACACATGAACGCTTATTCTCAAAAACATCCCTCCATTTCTGAACCCGCCTCATTCCGTGGTTCAATCAATTCAGCCTTCTAACCCTGATCTTGGTGGTGGATTTTTTTCTCCGCTGACCTGCTGAACCACCACCAAAATATACCGAGTCACCGAGTGAAAGGCACAACCCCTGCGTTGTAGCTTGCACTGCATCGTTGGAACCGCCGCCAACGCCGCCGCCGCAACCCGCAAGGCCGGCAATGCCAGGACATGAGGCCATGGGACGACTTAAACCCAACTGCTGTGCCCAAAATAAGGTTTCAGCCATATCTCCAAAACCAGCACCACCACCTTTCGCCAAATCAACAACAAGTTCAGGTGAGATTTTTTTTTGGGTAGAAAAAGTTTTTACGAAAAAATCATACAGTATAGGGTCAAGAAACAAAAACACAGGAAAAAAATGCAACAAGATGCCTGTTGTAGATTTTGTGTTGCTTCTTGGAAATAGTTCACCCATCTGACAGGTTTGGTCTTTGTTTGGGCCGGAATTGTTCAATGATTGAGTTAAAAATTGGGAAGCTTGAAAAGGCATGATTATCACCTAACCAACGGGACAATCATCCATTTGGATGTGTAAATGTAACAAAAAACCATACAAAACGATGCATAGAAAATCTTCATCTTTGAACTCGGTTTAAGGTCAAAAAGTGGACACATGTGAACACCAACAATCCATGTTGACTTCGACTAAATTAACCTAAAGAAGCTCAGAAATTTACCCTCCGGTAAACTAACATAGCAATGGAATATCCCCATTTTCAATAGGAAATAAATCTTCAAAGGGTCCATTTTCCATTGCTATGTTAGTTTACCACAGGGTATCCAATGTTTCAAATTCGGAACATCATCCTTTTGCATCCAAACCTCCATAAAATTTGGGCTTCCAAAAAAAAATGCTTGTATTCCAGGCTCTCTCTTCCAAGGGAAGTCATCATCCAAAGCCTTTACGGGTGTTTCCGAAAATAGTGGTACCCCCAAATCATCCATCTAAATAGGGTTTTCCCTTATGAACCATCCATTTTGAGGTACCACTATTTGTTGGAAGAAACATCCATATGATTTTTTTTAGGCTTCCAAAAAAATCCAATCCCCCTGGTCATTTTTTTAAATATCAACAGCCGTTCGTTTCTGACCTGCACAAGCTGCAGCAAAGGCAAAGGCTGCAAAGGCTTCCTCCGGAGACAATTGGATCTCATCATTTTGGTCTCCTTCCTGCAGCTCCTGGATGCTGGAAGGTTCTTTTGCAGTGGAAGGTACCTATGGTTTTTTGTTTGGAAAAAACAATAAACAACCCGGACCCTATATTAATCAATCCCCAGGAATTTATATAATTAGGGGATCATAATATAGGGATATTTAAGGGATCATGATGGATTATATAGATACCCCACATGTCAGAGGATTCAAATTTTTCCGCCACTTCGAAATTATGTAAAACAGTGGTGTTGGGTAAACTTTTCTTCAGCTGCATCTAAGGTTATACACCCAACTGAAGTTTAATATTTCCCCCCCTGTAAAATCATCTGGTTGGTGGTTTCAACCCAATTGAAAAATATTAGTCAAAATGGGAATCTTCCCCAAATAGGGATAAACATAGAAATTCTTTGAAACCACCACCTAGTCATGATGGGAAAGGGAGATGATCCTTTCCTTTTGGGTCCTGGTGACTGCAATCAGGGACTGTCACTGTTAAACTTCAGGTTACCTACAACCTGGATCCTATACCTACAACCTGGATCCTATGGGATACAGTTGGCTAACATGGTTTTTGGGGCAGAAAATGATAGAAAACCATTCTTGCTCCAGCACGATCGATAGTGCTCATGTGAGACTATTTCTAGTATGTTCCAGTTCCAAAAGGATTTAGTGTTCTTAAAGCGTTCCTATTCATTATTCTTCTGGATTTCATATTGATTCCCTTGCACCTATATAGAAAAGTAGCGAAATCTTAGGATGTTCCCAATACCAAAGGCTGGTGGAGAACTTTCATGGTCGAGTCATGTCACCAAGAAGCACGATAAGCTGTTTGGGCGCTCGTTCCATTGTCAACTTTCAAAATCCGTTCTTGAAAAATACGGCAGTAAAAATTACATACACCAACTACCCTGTGGTGTTGAGGATTCTGGGGTTCTTTAGCTCCCCAATCATAATAATAGGGAAATAGTTCACCCCCAGCTCCTTAGTTCCCCCAATATCACAGCCTAGCCAATCCACAGTGTTCATTTTCGTCGATGCGCACCACCTACCGTCCCCTGAAACTAAGAGCTTCGCACGGGGAAAAGACAATGACTCTGGTTTGGGGATGACATGTTTTCAAATGCCAAGCTAGTCGTGGGGAGTGTACACCCCTGAAATTTAACATAGTTACCATTAAAAATGACCATATTGGAATCCGGAGGCACCTTTTCCTTTTACCACCCGCCCAGTAAACAGTGACATGTTTATCATTTTTAAGGTTCAAAGGGCTTCCTTTGTAAAAACAGAATAATCCTTGTGGTGACTGTTTCTAGGTGGAGGGTAGGCCCAAGGTATCCGTGCTGCTTTTCAAAAGTGAAGCTCTGTTTTTGTCCAAAGGTGGAAAACTCCTGAGCCACGCGAAAAAACTTCTTACAGTACTTTCCATTATACTGCTTGTACTTAGGCCATCCCAAAAAGGAAACAATCCTATTCCAAAACAGCCATTATAATACCAACCCAAACAATGCACTATTTTTTTCGGGAAATCCCTCAAAATCACCATTCATTTGCATCAAGTTTGATCCCCCCAAAATGGGTCCCATTTCATGACGGGCCCCTGGAAAACTCCTGATCATAGTCTCTTCTCTTTTGCGGATCTGAAAGCACGGCCCATGCCGCTGCTACTCGTTGAAAGGCGCGCGTGGCTTGTGGATGCTGGTTCTTATCTGGATGCACTAAAACCTTGGTGATCATAGGGACCTGCAGATTTACAGAGGTCAACATCTAGCCATATCCAAAACATTCCAACAGTTTTTTGAGGCCTAAAATTTTATAACCCAGAAGAGTTTTCTGGGATGTGGTTCCATAATTCTCTCAATTGTCTTGCCTTGTGTTCAAATTCCAGCAGTCAGCAACAATGTACACTTTGCGACTGGGCAATTCTTGCATCTCTCATCTCTTCGTCAGTGTTTCGTGTCGTGAATGGTGTTTTGAAACGTGAACAAACCTCATCATAGGTTCACAGTGAATATTCTGTCTGTCAAATTTGTCCTGTTGACAGCAGGGATTGTAATTATTGAATGTGTGCAACATATAAACATGCATTATATAATTATATATATCACACACGCTTAGGCTTATCTCTCAACAAAAAAATCTAGCAATTTGATCCAATTTGGGTATCACTTTTTTGGCTCCCTGTTTTCGAAAGAGATGTGTGGATCTCTTGGGTGAAGCAAAATATTTCACCAACCTGGTTCCGAAAAAACAATATTGCCAACTAGAATTCCGATTCATCGAAATAAAACTACCAACCTGGTGTGTACCCCCCCCAAACCAAAAAAAAAAAACAACACAACAATTTGGTCTGTGTCGTGTGTGTGTGACATCATTTGACTTATCCCCCCTGGATAGTTAAAAGTTGCACCTTGGAGGTCCCTGATTTTAAAAAGGTACAGAATCAGACTCGCAGAATCGGTAAGGTCTTGAGAACTGAATTTTTTTCGACCCCCAAGGTACTGATGCTTTCAAATAAGCACGTCTCAGTTCCGCCACACTTGCATCCCTCGATGCATCCATGGCAGCATAGTGATCCTTGAATCCAATAAAAATTGGATAAAAGCAGCATGTGGGAAAACAAATCTCAAACGCGCCCTCCGGTAACTACCAAAAGTGGTAATGGAGAAGAAAAAAACGTTTGAGTTGGCGCATCTTTCCATGGTAATTGTTTTGTCCAGCAAAATGTTTGTTCACCTTTTTTTTTGCTACACTCACTGGGATTTGACCCATATGTTAGTCATAGTAAAGGTCCCAGGATCTTTGGCGCCCAAAATGGCCAACACCGCAATGGCGGCCTCTTGCGAGACCGGGCCATTCGCGTTCGTCATGGCACCACCACCCACCCGGTCCCGGGGCCCGGGGCACCCGAAAATCTGCGTTTACGCGACAAGGCCCAAGGAGTTGGAGTGTTGGGTGTGATATGTTGTGATGATTTCATTTGGATGCCTTGGATTCGCCGAATGTTACTATGCTACAATGATGACCTGAGAAATTTGTGCTTGTCCCTTAAAAATGCACCCGTGCCCTCCATAAAGGCTGGAACACAAAGGCAGGGCATCCTAGTGGCATCCCAGGGCCCCTAGCAAATCCTGAGTTTTCTTAAAAAAAATCTATACGAATTCATGCGAAATTTCCATGTTCTGCCCTCAACTTCTTGTGAGAATTTCCTGCTTTCTTTCCTTTGTGTTCGTCTTTTTTGCAGAAGGTTGAGGTTGGTACACGTGGCAAAAACAAAATTGCTGACTTCCAGACAAGTTTACAATATGCTAAAAATGGCTGACTTAAATGTTTCCCAAAAAAACAGAAAGTTGGCCAAGATGCATTGAACTTTTCCTAGTAAAGCATAAATAAAGACTCTGACCCTTTTGCTCGTCTAGAAATTGAGCCCAAGTCCAGCATCGGAGGCAAGATGTTAAAAGACTGATGTGAAACCAACTAAAAGTGGTTTCACATCCCAAGCGATTATGATGTTTATGAAGGTGTCTTAATTTCTTTGAAAATGAGGCACCTTTAAGACACACCAGGATCCCAATAATCCCAGAATCCAAACCTCAGGATTTTAACTTGGAGTTTGAAGCCTCAACCATCATTTCACCATGTTTTTGGGGGGCAGAATTTTTCAAGCTGCGATCTATTTGCATGGTGGCTTTCATCGATTTTTTTGATGGTCAATGGCTGATGAACAAACTGCTCCCTCAGCGGAAACAATCCCTTTCACCAACAAGAAAACACCATCATGAATCTGAAAAATGACATGTATAATTAGTTGTTGGTTTCAACCCCTTTGAAAAATATTAGTATAAATGGGAACCATTCCCAAAGTAGGGGTGGAAATAAAAAATATCTGAAACCACCACCCAGATCATCTATGAACCCAAATTGTTCACCATGTTTGGAAAGGCTTTGCTTTGGTAACCACATTCAAATGTGAGGTTGGTCAAGCTCACCAAATAGTTTGCCTTAAATATTCATGCCATACGTAGTACCCCATAGATCCCCATAGTATCTAGTGGATGTGAACATCCAATTTTCCGTTGAAATACTCCATGTTTTCAACCCACTACACCCTGGAATTCATTAACATGTTGAACCCAAAGCCTTGGAGGTTTGGTTCAAATGATTGGATCCTCTTCGATTGGCTGATTCGTAGGTTCCCTTTCCATTAATTTTCAGGGGCTGTAAAACCAACTGGTTTTATTTATAGTTGCACGTGTCCATCAATAAAACACCATGTTTCTTGGGTCCCATTTATCCGTTTCATACCCCATGCCACCCATAGGACTGGTTTTCCATCATACCTATGAGGTTTTTTGCCCAACCTTTTCATCCACCATCATGTTTCACCTACAGAAATGTTGCCAGGTTACAGCCACACTGGGCCCAAGAAAGGTGATGAGACCTTTACGACCTCAATTTTCATGCATGGCGGCATCCATTTAAATAGCCATCCTTACGTAATTTTTGCACCAAAAGCACCCCTTTTGGTTGCGAAAATATCAGAATCCCGGAAGCTTTGTTGAAATCACATATCTGTTTGGTGGTTTCAACCCATTTGAAAAATATTAGTCAGAGTCAAATTGGATCATTTCCCCAAATAGGGATGAAAATAACAAATATTTGAAACCACCACCTAGTTATAGTTGGGACCGACGAATCGTCATGAATCATGAAGTTCATCATATCATCATATCATCACCTTTACGAGTTGGCGGTTGAACCAAGCCATTTGAAAAATGTGCGCAAGTCAAATTGGATCACGACTCCCCCGTCCGGTTCGGGGTGAAAATTCAAATACAAGAATTGTTTCACCACCTCTTAGTAAACCACCCTGGAAGATTGCCATGGAACCTAGAATCACCCAAAAAAAGAGAGGAAGGTTACCTCATTATGTGCAAAATGTTAGTCTTCAGAAGTGTAGCATTTTGAACCAAAAAAATGATGCTACGAAAAAATATTTTGAGCTTCCAGGATTCAAAAGGGATTTTGGTTGTTTTTTGGGTGTATGTTTTCCACGTTAAACTTTGGGGGCCGCCATGTCTATATATAGTTGATATTAATCATGATTTAAATAACCCTCTTATTCTAGTTGGTGGTTTTCAACTATCCATAAAATATTGGTCACATTGGATCATTTCTCCAAGTAGGGGTGAAAAAAATGAAACCACCACCTAGTATTTTAAAGCGTCCCTCCCCAAAAAGTAACACTTGACGATAGGCCGGCATCTTTGTTTCTCATATTTTCTCATGAAGCATGTGTTTGAATGAGATCCAAGACCAAATCAGGACCTTGCAAGCAGCATGCCAGTAACCTCTCCTATCAAACATTCTGGCCAAATTACAGTATTTCACCAGACTGGTGTCCCTGAAAAAACAAGGGTGATACGGCTTCTTCACTGTCTTCCCCCCACAAGTCATCAGTTTGGCTTGCGGCTTGAGCTGCCACACTGGTGCCTTTCGGTAGGTGCTTCAAAGAAACCTGGCCACCAAGGCAACGCAATTTTGTACATCCAGAAAGGAAGCAAAAAAAAAAACGATGACAGTCCTAAGATCCGTAATTGATCTTTAAGGCTGGTTTACTTCCAACTATATTTTCCGTTTTCCCTTGTTACATTTGGATAAGGATATCTTGAACCCATGGATACATTGGAAGATTTTGACGTTCCCTTTCAACTATATAGATCTGGCCAAATTATAGTATTTCACCAACCTAGGTTTCCCTGAAATTAGCGGATTTCTTACTAAACCACCATTTAGGGGGGAAAATCGGTTTCCACCAGTCAGTTGTCAGATCCCAAAAGCTTGAGGGTACAACCTTAGGGGCTGGAACCTGCAGGTTGGCGGTTCCAGCGCCAATGTGGGGTTCAACCACCAACTTGTGGGGTTCTGTTCTGTGATTTTTTGTTCGTTTTTTTTTTTTTGGATTTGATGTACCCGTACCAATAAAACGTGGCCGTAGCAATGGAAATAAAAGAAATCCACCAATTTTTTCCAATAGAAAATACATCTAGAAATGGTGGAAATTCCATCTCTATGTTAGCAAAAACCGGAGTGTAGGTCACACCGAAAAACACCAGCGTTCTATTGATAGCTTCGGGATATGCGTTGCCCCGAAGCCCGGGAGGAGGCTGGGGCGCCCTATTGGCAGCCATGAAGGTTTACTATTGTACGAGTAGGGACCAGGATCCCCGGTTGCCCAACAAAATGTATTTAGTCATCCTGAAAAAATGTCATGTCATCCTGCGTGGTGACTGTTTCCGGGGGGGGGCGGCACGATATCCCAAAAAGATTCTGTTGATGGAAACAAAACCAGTAAAATCACCGGTTCTTTTTGGTAAATATCCGAGTTCTTACAGGGTTTCATACATGTCAGGTGGTCCTTTGGGATTTCTTCCATCAACAGGATTCCCTTTGATCGAAATTTCACCATCGATGAATAGATCGATGCTTGGAGGGGAGTCTTTGCTATTACATACATCTTGCTCTCATTCTCCTTCCCCCCAACATGTCAATGCTTCCCCGGACGTTTTTTTGCTTCCTCCGGGTCCGAGTCGAAACGAAAATTTGTAGTGATTGTTGGACATTCTCTTAGTTAGTGGTGCTTCTCCCAGGCTGCCATGGCTGACTCTCCACTTCATTCAGCCTGAGGTTTTCCGAAATGTCAAGGCTTCCAATGGATATGTTTGGTGAAAATTTGAACAGTATGTATAAAAAATCATAACATTCGAACCACTTGAAATGGATGCTTGATGTTTACAAGTTTATGCAAAATCCAAAGAAACAAAAAATCGATGACCATAAAGAAAAAGATGCCATCTACTTTGACAGACGTGTCAGTTGTCACAAATACACTTTTACGTGGAGCCGGACTGTATGTAACCATTGAAGAAGTGAAGGGTTCCAAGGGTGCTAACTCACTCTTTCTGTATTAGGACAGTTCCGTGCATACATGCTGCATACATGCATTCATACATAGACATAGACTACACAACTACATTACATACCTCAAACATTTGAGTAACACCTATAATCGTATATACCTTTGGCTTTCAATGTGCACTGGCATTTCTTCACTGGAAGTCACGAAGAAGTGAGATTGGACTTGAATGAAGTTGATTTGGGGACTGAGAACAGTAACTGAAAGTAGTGTCTTGTATGGTAGTCCTACCACCAAACAATGCCAGAAACTGTTGGCCACACGACGTAAAAGTGCAACGTATCAAATACTGCGGACATGAATGGTGGTCAAAACCATGGTGAAAACAAGAATCTACACCCCAAAAATTTAACATAAATACCGAAAGTGACTCCCTTTTTGAGGTCTGGAGATGCATTTTCCAAGGCCCCTCATTTTGTTTATGTGTTAATACTTATGGTAGCCGCATCACTTTCCACTCCCCCAAAAATGGATCACTTGCCACCACAAGCTCACTTACCACCAGTCCATCCATGTGAGTTTTCGCGGGGTGTATCTATCTCATTTTTTGCTTTCTTCGCCTGAACCCAGAGTCTTGTGATTGAGCCAAGACCAATCAAAACTACTACCAGGACTGCTGCCATTATCCACCACCACCACCACAACAACAACAAAAGAAAAACAGGGGAGCAACCACAACAACAAACAAGCAAAACAAGGGAAGCGACCACAACAACAACAACAACAATTCCCATATTTCAATTCGGTGTTGCCTTCTTTGAAAAAAAAATCTGACCCAAGCAACGGCTCATCTGACCAAAACTTTCCAGGTCCAACGCAATTGGGCCATGTGAAGCGCTTTTGAATACTTCGACGACCAGCCTCGTTAATCTCCTGCACTTCTTGCTCCTGCAACTCGCTGGCTGGGAAATTTTCGGGTTCCCTCAGATTCCCCGAAAACGTTTTTGCGGAATCCCGGAATTACAATATATTTATACATGTAACAAAAGGGGGTGGCCGGTTGCCTGTACAGTTCCTCATCACATGGTGTTTTTTGTTGAGTTCTAAAATTTGAAGTCCTTAAAAAGGACTTTTTGGCCCCATGACCGCCATGAGAAGTGTTTAAAAACATCGTGACCTTGCCCGGAAAAATGCAGGTTTTTCTGAGTCATACCGAAGTTACCAAAGTTGGGTCCAGGATTCTGACAAAAACTGGCGGGCGGTCTTTATCTCGAAAAAACGGGTCGCTGTCTGAAAAGTAGGTGCAGGATTTTCGATATCATAATGAATCTTACCATCTTGAGTTTATATCCAATCAACTCACTAGTGGCAAACATGGACGAAAACACATGAAAGTCTGCGTGATTTTTAGTTCACCAATGCGCCATTTACCAACCTTGACATAAGGTACCAGGTATCATTTTGCTGGAGGGAATCCACTCCGATTCCCCCCAACTTGATAGGATCAAAAAAAAGCCTGCCAAGATCCCACGTCAAACAATGGGCCCCCAATTTATGTCAGACATCGCCAATAACTAAGAATATATATATATACAGGATCCATGTATGGTATATTTGCCTACATTTGATTGATCTTTTGTGGTAAATGTATGTAAATATACCATACATGGATACTATGGGCCATTGATATCTCATTTTCTAATTAGCAAAAAAAACATGGACATTCAAAAAGAAACAGGCAGACTGAATATTCTGGGTCAGTCTATCCACCCACTTTGACCCTTAGGCAATGCTGCCATGTCCGTAAGCTCAAAGTCGAAGGTCGCCAAATATTCGCGCATCCTTCGGATGGCAGGCGACTCTGGGAAGAAATGGGTCATGGAAGAAATCCGGCGATCACCAGTTGATATGGTAAATATCCCTTGAGTTCCAAGGATTTTAAGACATCCCAGGTGGTGAGCCGGATTTCTTCCATCAACAGGAGCAATGAAATATCCCCATGTTCAATAGGAAATACATGGAAATACACCGACTCATTCAGGGTCCATTTTCCAGGCAGCTATATATTAGTTGATCCTGGAGTGTAGGCAGAAGGTTTTAAATCTCAGATGTTTTCAATTACTTATATGTAGTACACCTTCTGATGCTTCGAAATCTGCGATTTTTCCTTTGCTTCCGCGGTTCCAGGAAACCCCACGTTCTCTCCCCAAACGAATTCCAGCTTCCAACCCTTCATACTTAATGCCACCATTTTGCAGGAGGCTGAAACCCAAACATCCCCAAGAGACGTCCTTTTTGGATTGCTACTGGTGGTGACTGGCATTCGTTCAGTTTGATACGCCCATCTCAATAACACCTGGCCGGTTTTGGACCAAGGTTGGGATGGCTGGGTGCGATTTTTTCCAGGAAATCACTGATGCGTTTGTGTTTCCCACAAGTATATGAGTTACACTCCCTGAAACTAACATGGCACCTGAAAATAGGCCATCCCAAAAGGAAACTGGTATTCCAACCATCCATTTTCAGGTGCGATTTCTTAGTTTCAGGGAGTGTATATAAATCTGGAAAATCCTGGTTTCACATTTTGTAACTTTGAGAAATGACAATGCGCTTTGAGTGTTCAAGTACTGATTGAGTCCTCCGATGCTCGTGGTACTTTCAGAAGTGTTCAGCTAATCCATGGACGAAATGAGGCCACTGAAAATCTCCCTCAAAAGGCATCGAAGCCGATAGTATACAATAAGACTTCGGGGCAATAGAAATGCAATGCGATGTGCAATGTATCCTTCATGATTGAACAACTAATTTAAAAATAGTACTGACGAAAAAAAATTAAAACAACAGCATGTCTCACAAAGGGTGCAAATTGCAGCAATCGACCTAAATGCAATGTTTGCAATGTGTGCATATGTAAATGTACATGTATGGGGTCCAAATTCCCACAAAAGCTCGATATCGCCAGCAGTCCGGGTTTAGAGGTGAGTATCCATTGGATCGGATCTAACCCCCACGAATGCCCCACTCCATCACCACCAGGATGACATGTGTTTCACACATTGGTTTAACCGGAAAACCGGGAAAATCCCAACTACTACATCCAACAAACCGACTCACGATATGCCAACACGAAGATTGTATCCTGGGGGTGGATTCCGATCCCCAAAAAGATATCCTGGGGAACCAACAAAAACCTTTGAGTCTCCGAGGCCTGCCCGATGGAAGGTGGGGAAGGTGGGCAACCCTCAAATGTCTTGAACAACAAAAAATTGATGAGACTAAACAGTGATTCCGGATGCATTTACTTCAGTCCCCAACTGGAAAGTAAGAATGAAAAAACCAAGTGTCAGATTCGGAAAGTTGTGAAAGTATAGCTCGGGCTAAGACTCATTGCTTTTAAAAACCATGTGCTTCTTTTTTCGGCATTTCAGTGGTGTGGATATTTTCAAAATGTCCCAGGCTCACCTGTCCGATGGTCTTCTGGTGCCGTTCAGCAAAACGTGACAAGGATTCCAACAATTCAGGTGCCTCGTGCAAAGCATTCCTCGCGAGGAAGAGGTCGTTTTTGAGAAAAAACACACACACACACAGAGGTCAACAAGAAGCGTACGCGTATGGGCCTATGGGCTTCTGACATGGAGCCCCTGAGAATCATGCTTCCAAAGAAACAATCGTCATGAAACTCTTGACGGTCAAGCCGTCAATGTCAGAGGAATCGGGGCCATGAGGACTTGAAAACTCATCAGGAACGTATGCACTATGTTTGTCTCCAGTCTTACGAAAACGGTGTTGGTACTTTTAACGATGATGATGGAGGATGATGATGATGATGATGAGGATGATGATGATGATGGATGAGGATGATGATGATGATACTGATGACTATGCAAATATTTTCAGTGACATACAATGACAATGAACGAGGACGAGCACGATGATGCCGGCGATGACATCGTGATGAACGACAGTCGATGTCGAGGCCTGGGAGAGTTTGGAACAAAAAGAAACGCGGGAAACGACTACAACGTCGACTTTGCAAAGCCTGAAGCGTTTTCATGTCCTAGTAAATAAGTGTTGTTTCATTGCTCTAGGTGAAAACGGAGTGCTACACCCGTTTCCCTCATGTCCTGAAAATGTCAAGTCCTTTTTGTGATGATTCCTTTCCCAAAAAAAAAGGGGGAACCAATTTGAGGGCTTTGATCTCACTATCCACCCATAAGTTTGGGGCCCCTCCACCCCAATCCATTCGTCGTACTCCTGGAGATTGGTGCTTGTACACCATAGCTTATGACCTTGATCTTCTTCTGCTGACAGTAGGCATACAAACCTGGCTCAGCTCAATTGTTTTTTTTAATTCTGGCGGATAAGTTGGATCTTTTGGCTTCGGAAAAATGAAGATCTGGGGTTTTTTCAGATGAAGATCTGGGGTTTTTTCTGAGGTTTTTTCAGATGAAGATCTAGGGTTTTTAAGATGGTTGGAAAAGTGAGTTCTGATATCTTCAGAAATGCCAGCCGCCTCCACGGAGTCCCGTTTCGATCCAAAAAGTATTTCATCAGTTTGTGCATTTGCCACGTTTCAATAGGTTTCCCACGTGTTCAATATGTTTCGAAATGCTTTCCTTCTGTATATTCCATATTTATATATAATAAAAATATATAAGGCAGTGCAGTATGGATTATTACCAACCATGAATACTGTATATTCTAACTATATTGCAGTTCCTTTATGGATTACCACCCCTTTCAAGTCACGGTTTAAGTAAACTACAAGACTTTCAGGAAGGCTGCTCTCTACTCTCTCCCCTGGCGCCATTTATGGCCATGGTTTTACACCCCCGAAAAACAAACTTGACAATAGAAAACCAACCATGAATGAAGATGCATCTCCTCTTGTAAATTGGGTTATTTTCCGTTGCTGGTTGGTGGTTGAACCAACACATCTGAAAAATATGATCGTCAAATTTGCCGACCCACTGGCAAAAACTAACATAGCTGGCTGGAACATCTCTATCTTCAATAAGAAATACATCGACTCATTCCGAATTCCGGGTCCAGCCATTCCAGCCAGCTATGTTAGTTTGCCAGCTTGTCATCCCATTTTCCTGCAGGTGAAAAGTTTGTCCGGCAAGGGTATTACCGCCCCCAACACCTGGCTGTTGCAAAAGAGGATGCGCCTCCACCTGGTTACACACCTCGGATTTTTTCGGATCAACCGCCGTTTTTTCAGGGACTCCGTAACTGGTGGCTTGGTAGGAAAATCTTTCGTTCACAGATTTTTTTGGGGGTGGGGGAAAAGGAACCAACAAAAATTAGTTGAAAAGCACCTATAGAGTTAGATATTCTAGTCAAATTTGCAGCATTTTTGTTGGCGGGGTGGTTTTTTGGGACATCTTGGCGGTGACCGATGTATTGGCAAATGTCATGACACCCGTCAAAAGGAACGGTAAAGCTCACTCACGAAGGTCTCGGATGTTTCATCCAAAAAAAAAGTATCCATAGTGAGTTACAAGATACAATTTTCATAACCCGTTCTGAACTGGTTCAATGAACTGAAATTGCCGGATTTCTGAAGCATCCATCCAACAAGACATAAAATTGAAAAAGAAAACAACATACTCCGCCAGTAAAACCAATATAGTTCTTGAAAAATGATACTTGGAAGACGATCCTTTCCTTTTGAAAGGGTCTCTTTGTACAGAGGACATGTCAATTTTCGGGGTGCGTTTCATACAAAAAAAACAAGACAATCCCAGATGCGGGTTGTACCGGTGCATCTCTGATGCTTTCAAGATCCTCAATGCGCCAATTGGACACCTAAAAAAAATCAAGTTCGGAAGTGATGCCGAGGGTGTTGGATCAGTGGATGTCATTTTGGGGTTATTTGCCCAAGCATCTCCAGATACAGGGGTCATTGTATTATCAACCCAAACAACAATGAAACAATGCACTAGTATACGGGAAATCCTTCAAGATGACCATACATTTGCTGTGTATGATCACCCCTGAGATACAGGGGCGTTCAATTGCACTAGCAACCCAAACGCAAGGCAATAGTAGGGACAAATCAGGACAACTTGTCCAATGCTACCATAGATTTTGTGATCCTGGTCTATTGTCTTCCTATGAAACTCAAGTCAGACATAAGTTGGGAATATTCAGCCAAAACCAACCAATGGCCACGAAATTCAGAAGACTTCATCTATGAGCCGGCAATTTTCAGGGATCACTGTGCCAGGCATGTGCTTCGGCAGTGGAGACCATGCATCCGATACCGTACATGGGTTGCCTTCAACTCCCCCGACCAAAAATGTCCACGTGTCCCCTATCGCCAAAAAGGGACATGTTTAAAAGGAATTTTCCATCTTCCAAGCATCCATTTTCAGGGGCGTTTGCTGTTAGTGTGCAGGTACGGTAATTATGACAGGTGACAAAATCATCATAGTTTCATCTGAAGCAACAATGGTTCCGTTCAGTGAGGTGAGAGTGATTTACTGTTTGGGGGAAGGGCATTCCCTTCAACATCCTTAATCCATCTGTTGAGAATGGCCTTATGCACCAATCTGAACTACTGCAACCATTGTGGGAGATGTCCCCTAATGACTCAAAACTACAGAGGTCAAGTTGGGGTCACCAATCATTTTGCCTAAGCTACTCCAAAAACGCTTATAGGGGAAAAAAAGGTGGTAAGGATGGATGCATCCCGGGGCACGCCAATTTCCTTCACCTTGCCCGAACTCTTCAATGCCCTCGGGGGTTTCAGGGCATGCAGCATTGAGCACAGGAGGGAACCATTTTTTCCCCCTGAGCTTAGGTCATACATTCCCCCGGCATGCCTGGTGATGGGCATCGTGTATGTTGAGGTGATTTCTTACAAAAGGAAAATTAAGCAACAAAACGAGAAAAGGGCAAAGGACGGGTACAGCTGGGTACATGAGTGCTGCGACCATCCGAAACAAATACACAGTATCCACACGTCCAAGTGCTACGAAAAGAGCCTACAAACTTGGGGTTTGGTAAGTCATTACAATATCTTTCACCAACCTTTAGGAATTATACAACCCATTCTGATCCGGGGGAAACCCTTTTTTTTGGAGGCTGGGAGGCCACCAGAGTGCAGTTTTTTTTATTGATTTATGAAATTGAAATATCGCAAGTTATCACAAATGTTCATCATCATATAAAGACATGAAATTTGACTATATATTTTAATGCGTTGTTCCCTGAAGTAAACTTGTTTCATTTGAATCAATTAGCTTTCATTATATAGTAACCTTTCCACAAGCACCCTTCTTTGTACAAGCTTTCGTCTTTTCAAATGATTGTTGAAAAGTGATTCTTCTAATGGTCAATTTTATTGAACGTTATCTC
>DF240145.1:29982-83297 GCA_000507305.1 Breviolum minutum Mf 1.05b.01
TTTTTTTGGTTTTTTTGGTTTTATTGTTTTTTTTGGTTTTCTCGAGGTTTTTTTGGTTTTATTGGTTTTCTCGAGTTTTTTTGGTTTTTTAGTGTTCTATAAGTTTTTAGGTGGTTTTCCAGTTCTTTTTGGTTTTCAAGGCTCTTATTAAAATTCTTAATTCTCTTGTATTCTGGGTGTTTATGACCTTTTGTCCCATCAAAGGGCTTCCACCGGGAAAGAAACAAGACATTGAACAAATATTACATTAGATAATATGAAATTAGCTTTGAAAACTGCATGAAATTAGCTTTGAAAACTGCACTCTGGTGGCCTTCCGTACTGTTTTTTTGTCACCTACTTCCTTTTGGTTTTAGATAAAACGACGTGCTTTGTTCCCATTTTGGGATCCCCCAAATCGAGCAAGAAGGAAGGTAATGGAGGGAGCTGAAAAAAGCATCCTGCTAAAAAAACACCAGTTCTTGCGGAGGGTTTCTTCTATTCTCACCTGCTGCAGTGGGACTTGAAAAAAATAGGGCAATTTGAAAAAAAATCACCAGGATGTCCTTTTCAGAGTAAGGGTGTTCAGCCAGTTTCTGGTAGGTTTTTTTCTGTTTATGTTTTTTTTCTCACCTATTTTTTGCACCGTGAAGAATCTTCCATTTGTACCAAGCTAGGTGGTAAAAATTCACTCCAGGTCCTGATCCCAAAAATCCTCCCAGTCACATCATCTCTTCCCACATCTTCGGTAAGGACTTTTTGAAGGGCTCATTGTCCTCTGAGACCACACTATGTAGCAAGAACCTCAAGTTTTTTCTGGTTGGTGGTTTCAACCCCTTTGAAAAATATTAGTCAAAATGGGGATCTTCCCCAAATGGGGGTGAACATAAAAAATATTTGAAACCACCACCCAGTTTTTTGTCAAGAAAACTCGAACTTTAATAGCTCCAAAGTAGTATGATTCGATAAGCCAGCCAGAACTTCTTGTTCATGGCTTTCACACCAAGATCTTAGGGATGAATTCTCACAAATTTACACAGCTGCAAATTCAGTTGCCGTAAGACTTCCAACAGCAACGGAAATCTCGGTTTTTTCCCCATGCGGGGCAGTATGTGATCACATTGGCGGCTTTAAGCTTAAACTTTCATTCCGAAAACAAAAAAATGCACGGATCCACCGGGTGAACATTCGCCCTACATCATTTGAGAGCACGGGTCCCAGTACTGATAATTAATCTGCGTGGATGGAAATTTATGTTTTTTTTCTGATTGAAAACCAAGCACCCAAGAGAATCTGACCAGTCAGGAAGATTTGCCAACAAGATACTCATCTTCATGTAGCTGGACGTCACAAGTCATCCCAAAAAAATCTTGTGGGGCGAGCGGCTAGGGCACCCGAAGCTGTCATATCGTGACATCGCAAAATATACTTTGTAGTTTGTAGTCGTCAAAAGTGTAGTTTCAACGGATAGAAAAATCACTATAGAACTTGCGCATATCACATCCCCGTCCGACTCAGTATTTGTGAATAGGAAAGATTGAGAACTAGACTGTAGCAGGACTGCTAGAAGAAATGAACCTTTGTTTTTAGAACTGCTGGGTGGGTTAGCATCCAGCCATGACCTAAAAATACAACAGCCAAAGGTCGTTAACAAATGTCGCCAGGAAACAGGTCAAAATACTCCAACTTTGAGTCTTTCAAGAGCTGGTCGCAAATCTTGGAAATGTCACCATCCAAAGTAATGGCCTTGTTGGTGATAAACATCTCCTGAGGTGTGAGACATGCAGAGGTTGAACTGTTGGGAGTCAATTTTTCATCATCCCCACATCTGGAGATGAACGAAAAAATCTGAAACAAAACAATAGGAAACATTGTGAAATCACCATGTATAGCCATGTAAAAGCACAAAGCTTCTTTTGTGAAAGGGCACAGATAAACTGATAAACGCATCAAGTATGCATTAGGGAGATTTCCCCCGCAACAGGTGAGATTGATAGTTGTTATTAAGATCCCCCCTTCTGAAACCTGCCAATGTGATTCTCCTGGTTGATTAAGGGATTCGCGGATTGTGCATGACTGGACATCGATCGATGATATGCAGCATCTGCAAAACCAATCTCTGAGTTGGGCATCTCCTAATAAAATCGGAGGCTACACTGCGGGAGGCTGGCTTCACCTGGAAACACCAGCTGGCTAAAGGTGCCAGCAAATCTTACGTAGAGGACGCATCTTTTTCTGCCCAAAGGAAACGCTAGACAACTAACTTGGAAGCGAAAAAAAAGGTATGTTTTGCATCCATTTTGGGGAGGGTTATTAAAAAAGATGGTAATATCAATATCAGCAATCTTTTCTGAAAATTCCACACCTGAAATGCTGTAAAAAAACAGCAATTTGAATAAACCTAAATTTGCTGCAATTCTCCACGGATTCTGACTCCCTGACCCCCAATCCTCTCGAGGAACACCTGTCTTGGCCAACCAGTCGTGAAGCACTTCACCCACCAAATGTGATCGACCATACGCTTCCGCATCATCAAGATGTCGGAAGCCAGCATCCAAAGCATCGTGAATGGAACCTGCCAAAAAAAAAACTCCCGCTAAAACTAACAGCTTTGCTCCTGAAAAATGAATGCTGCTTAAGATAACGAGGTTCCTTTCTGAAATCATCCCTTTTCAGGTGACAATGTGTTAATTTTTGGGAGGGTTCCTCTCGTTGGCCGGAGGTCACTGGAAAAATGATCATGTATCTGTATAATACATATATAAAATATAATAACAAAAGAAGTCCGGAAACAAAAAGAATAAAATGCGGCACAACTTATCTCAAATCCGAATCTAAATCATCCCAAATGCTGCGCATGACATATTTTTTTCTTCCCTGATATCAACGTGTTCATCATCCCCCAGTGGCCTTTAAATTTCTTCGTTGCCTCAGGATCATCGGTCTTAAGCCACGCAGATCCTACACCAAAAGCCATAGCTGGCATTTGGCTTTGACCAATTAGAACCTTTGGCACCACGGCAGCAAGGGAAGCCGAGCTGACTTCACCTTTTGCCGCATCAGGATTCACGGACACGTCTGCCTCAGGTTGTACCAGTACCAGTTCCATGATGGAACGGGGTTTTTGACCATAGAAAACAGTTCGGAGTCTTTTGGGATGAAGTGTCTACTGGCTAGTGCCATGTATACATGTTTGTTGCTTTGACAATAGGCATTACTACTGACAACAACCCCTTTTGGAGGTTAAGGGTTCCGTTGGATGATGTTTCTTCAAGGAAACGCCATAGGAAAACCATTAAAGGTGGCACCTTGTCTCACCAGTTTTCATAGGAATTTAAGGGTATCCTTTCAATGCCACTTCTTCCAGGAAAATTTTGGACAATGATTCGTGAATAATCTCTGAAGAAGGGCCTTATTTCCTTGAGGGGTCGGCTTCAAGGTGTGTATCCTTAGATTCCCGGGTGAACCGTTTATTACCTAACTGGTCCCAATGCAGTCAAGCAACTCTTTAAGTTACCACCATGGATTTCTTTCGAAGAGATTTCCCCATGCAAAGAAAATTTCCGTCCCGGCATTTTTTGAGGCTTTTAATTTCCGGTTGATGGTCTCGCGCCGGGGGTCCCGTAGCTTTGGGATTTTTGTACTTTGCAGTTGGAACCTGCGAGTTCCATGGAGTTCCTAGCATTCCTCCCAGGTCCAGGGCTAAATCAGCCAAGGTGCAAGAGAACTATGCTGTCCAAAGCTGTTTTGCATTTCTGAAGTTGGGTTCATGAAAAGAGTGTTTTCCGCCTCTGAATCTTGGAGAAGTCTGTGCTTTTTTTGGGGGGGTCATTTTTTTAAAATAAATATAGGTTTTATTGTTTTTCGAATGCCATTTTTTCATGTGAAAAAATTCGGTACAGTACTTGCTGTTGTGATTCAAGTGGCACGTTTTTGTTTTTTTCCTTGTTCAAAGTTCAGTCGCTGCTTCTTTTCCAGATAAGCTTTTTGATCCGAAGCAGCTGACCCCATGTGTTTCCATCAATCCAAGAAAATGTGTTTGTTGCTCTGATTGCCATGTAGACCTACGAATTTCCCCCAAGACACTCCCATGGAAATGGCGTTGGGAGAGCAACCTACATGCAGAACTCCTGTAGGATTTTTTGGAAGTTGCGGAACGTCTCGAAACATCCCAGGAAGGAAAAATAAAAGAAGCTGTAGTATGGATCATCCTGGTATAACCCCCCCGCATTGGAAGGATCTCTTGACCTTTTTCCAACTGCTCTCATTTCAGATTTGGTAAGGGTATTTGGAAGGAGGATTATGCTTATGGACCCTATGATATGTGAACCGGACCACGCTTGTACCACAACCGGACAAGTTGTTAGAGTCATTTGGGCTGAATCATGCTGGATCCCCAAATCAGCCACCAGTCACAATGCCATCTCCCCATGTTTTTCCTTGTTCTCCCACCACGGTACCATCTCAGTAAATGGTTGCTGGAAAACAAATCCAAGAAAAGCATTGCTTCATTCCATTATCCATCAAACACTTCCAACACAACGTTTTGGATCAACAAAGTCCCTGTCAAAAAAAGTCAATTCACCCCCGAAAACAAACGGCTGGAACCTGAAAATGACCCCTGAAACAGGAGATTCTTATTGGAAAACCCAATAAATTTTCAGGTTCTATGTCAAATTTCGGGGGAAATACCAGCTACACGGCACCAAGTCCCAACAGTCATGTTTTTGTGTTTTTCATGGTTTTTTAGCGCCTCCCAGTGACCCTTGTCATTCTGCGACAGCTCCGGGGGCCTGGGTTTACCGGAGTGAAAACAAAAACCCAAGGCACAGGGCCATGAAATCAGTTGGACTCGCCCACCCCAATTTTCGTTCCAAGGTGTGCTTTTCTGTGTTTTTTTCCGGGCCAGGTTTGAATCTTCACCGCTGTGTCTCCTACATCCAATAAGAATTATTGATTTATTTTGGAAAAAACGCTTCGTTTCCCTGCAAAAACTACTTTGCACCACACAAAAACACATCCAAGAGGCAAGTGCTCCTGAAGTTCTTCTGGTGCAACATCCTGTCTTCGGGATGTTCAGTCATGATAGGATTCCGATCGAAAAAATTCTTAGGTGAATTAAGCAACAAAAGGACACATGCCCAAGGCCCAAGGCCCAACACTCCCTTTTTTCTATGGTGGGCCAGCTTTTGGATACGTCATATGTCCAAAATTTTGTCAAATTTCATCAAATCGTTAAAATCATGAAGAGGACCCCAAACTAATGATTGGAGGATGGACAAGAGCTGCACCCCAGAAGAACCATTTTGTTCCGATCCCACTACGTTGGTCGATTCTTGCCATGAACATCCATCTCTATCAAACGGCAAGTTGTCCTTTCGTTTCCGAGGGGTATAACATGCCAAAGAAATGATGTTGACACGCCAAATACAGTACTTTTTCCAACACCAACCAAATCAACTTATCAAAAAAGTCACCCAGAAAAGGAATTAATCAAATCATCATCATCATCATCAGCATGTTTTTGGTCCACGGTGGGGTGGCTTGTCGTTCCTTGGCATCGGCATCATCATCATCATCATCCCCCAAACTTCGCCAAAAAACCCGCCTCCTTCTGCGTGAACTCCCTCTCGCTGATCCGTGCGGGCTTTTTCGTGGCCTCCCCATGAACTTTCAGCCCCCAAACTTCCACCTGAAACCTTTCACAAAGGTTGACGCTTCTCATCTTGATTTACTATGGTTTCAACTTGATCACATCTTCGACCAGTGAAACACTTCTTCCCTTCTGAACCCTGACCCCTCCCAACAAAAATCTGCGAAAATATCTCAAGAGGCTGGATGAAATAAATCACTTATTCCGTTGGGACCTACTAAGTCATGAATCATGAATCATCTCATCATCTCATCACCTTTACTAGTTGGTGTTTGAACTGTTTGAACCAACCCATCTGAAAAACAATATTAAACATTATATATCAAATTATATATATTCAAATGGGATCATCTCCCCAGGTAGGGATGAAAATAAAATATCTTTAGAAACCACCTACAGGTAGTTGCTTTACTATTTTACCAAGCCCTTCATCTGAAATCACACCTTTCAACCCGAACACGACAAAACAAACGGAACGAATCCGCCCCGCATCCGCCTGTTCGTTGCGCAGCGCCGCGGCGGTGCGTTTTTTGCGGCGCTTAGGCTTTGCCATTTCAGCCCGGACACTGGGGAAGGTACACAAACGGCCCGCCGGCCTCTTACTACTCTTGACACTTCCCACAAAAAAAATACGAAAAGCAAAGGTTTTGCAACTCTTGAATGTGATGATGTGGGTGATGTTTTTCTGAAACTTTCAGTACTTAATGATACATAATGGCCAAAACTGTGCTGGCACATGACCTGATTGATTGCTTCCACTCTGTTTTTTTTTTCTCGGAGTAACCTGAGATCTGGATAGCAAATCCTGCAACACCGCGGATGGTTGAGATGTAGCATGATGGAACCCGGCCAATAGTGGGAGAAACTACCAACCTCAACATGTATCTGGCCAAAATATAATTCTTCACCAAGGGAGTGCCAAAAACGTCATCCTTGCAACCGACCTATATAAACCAATCTGAGCCATTTTTTCGTTGTCGACCAATCTCCAAATGTTCGATGAGATTCTGGATTTGATTTAGGTTGTTTTTTGTTGGAATAACTTTTCAAAACCAACAACCTCAAGATTGCAAATTACTATAAATTACTTGCTACAAAAAATGCCGACTCTCTATTTTTGCTCTAAAAACACATTTAAATGTATTTTCAAACGTATCAAAAAAGTTCCAAAATTGCAGGGTTCTGCCTGGAAAGGATCGAACGAAGGCGCTGCAACTCACATCTATTGGTTTACTTTATTGGCCCCTTACGGAAAAATTTGCCACCTTTTTAGGTGGAAAGCTAGCAATCACCTATATATAGCCATCTACTTGGACCACCACGGGGTATTATATAGTCTACCCTTTTAAGTCATCGCAAAACCACTTAAGGAATCCCCCAACGAAGGTCCCAGGTCCATTTTTGACCCATCGGATTCATCACATTTCATCACCCTCCGAAGGTCACAACTGAGGCGGGGGACTCTTTTTGTGCCTTGGGGGGCCATGAGATTCGGGGAATCAGCGTTTTGCTGTCCCAGCTTGCAAGTGTGAAAGGTACCCATTCAGCCGCCGCCACGGTTTTTGGCCGGGTGGAGTCACGGCTACCCGGAACTGGCTTAGAGTCTAGGCTAGGTGTTGTCCAAAAAAACAACTCATCGACTCTATCCGTAGAAGAGAATTCGATAAATAAGATGTTTTTTATTGGGATATTGTTAAGAGCGAAGGCGATGCGACCAAAAAAACTCTCATTGCCTGGGCTTTTGGTCACCGTCCTGGTAGACCTCAGCTCAGCCGGAGGTTTTAAACTTGGACATCTTCAAATCTCAGACGGATGGGTAATGACATCAAAAGGGTGGGATTGTTCCATGACTACCCTTCCTGAAACTGACATAGCACCTGAAAATGGTGGTTTCCAAATAGGAATCTCCTTTTTTTTCAGGGGTCTATTTTCAGGGGCCCTGTTAGTTTCAGGGAGGGAAAAAATATGTTAGTTTACTGCAGTGCAATTTCAATGGTTGTTTTTGTCATGTTCTACGAAAAACCCATGTTTTTCGTCGATAATGTCCGCATTGTGTCCTCAGAATTTTTGGAAAGAGCAAAGATCACAAGTTTGCTGAGCCCACCCCGGATCTTTTAAACCACAATCATGTATGTATGTATGTATGTATGTATGTATGTATGTATGTATGTATGTATGTATGTATGCATGTATGTATGTATTAAGAATTTAACCATCCCTTCTAGAAAAATGGCAGCTTTCAACCTCCGTCATGTCAGAGTCATATATGTCATATCAATCTCTTATGGTTTTTGGGTGGATCGCCAAACTGGCATGGAAAGAGTCACCACAGCATCGCCACACTTTTCTGGGGGGCTTTGTTCGCGAACGAACAGCGAAGAACGCCATGTCTGAAATGATGGCAGCGGAAAAGCCCACGTTCTTTGGGATGTTTTTGGGCACGGCTTTTTTGGCGAAAAAAATCGCCCTGCTTGCAGTGTCAACGATTATCGGTGCTTCCTTTGTTCATCATTTCTCAAGGATTCCGGGACAGGTCCCTATATAGTTTCGAGATCACATTTGGTATGATGCGTGTGGAACATCATTGTTGGAGTGGTCACATTTGTTTATTTCACTTCAACCAAACAAGAATGTCAACATCAGTAGTATATCCATGGCAAAAAAAAATGTGTAGGATTTTATCAGGACAAAACAAGTACAAAAGTTCTTCCCCATAGGATCCATGTATGGTATATTTACCTACATTTGGTTGATTTTTATGGTAAAAGGTAGGTATATGGATGTTTCCGAAAATAGTGGGTGTTCCCCCCAAATCATCCATTTTATAATAGGGTGTTCCATTCTTTTCACCATCCATTTTGGGATACCCCTACAATTTGGAAAACACCCATATAAATATACCATACACGATCGATCCTATGGGCTATACATTGGCTTCAGTGCCTGGGGGTTCCCGAAGTTTCGAACCTTCCCTTCCAAAAAACCCTCCAGGGGGGGCAAACAGGACATTCAAATTTACAAGCATGTACTGGTAGGTGGTTGAGTTTCAACCCACTTCAAAAAAATATTATTCAGTCAAATTGGGTTCATCTTCCCCAATTTTCGGGGTGAACATTCCAAAAAATATGTGAGTTGCCACCAGCTAGATGTAACATGTACCAACTCTTAGACAGGATCCGGTCTTGTATGGTTTTCAGCGTGTAGTCTAGGGAGACCGGAAAAGAATCAAAGATCTCAAACCTTTTATCCTGCAGAGGTCTACTGCAAATTCCCCTCATTTCAGTGGTAGGAGCATATGAAAAAACCCTGTGTTTTTTACAGAAGTGTTGCACAAAATGTCTGCAACCAGACAATAATCGGATCATTCTGAGAACTACTGCAATGAATGTTGCGTAGATTTTCCTCAGAGCCGTCTAAGAAAATGAACCAAAAAAAACACGGGACAAAAAAGAAACAGATCTTTCAACCAACGGGAATACGGTTGGAGCTCCGTGTGATTTTCGGGAACGTTAGCCTTTTGTTGCCAAAAAAAACCAGTCACACTGCTTTTTTTCAGGGCGATCTAAGAATCTAGATCGGGGGCCCAGCCCGGGCTCGGCTGGGAAACGTGACCCCCACCAACTGCTTCCAGGTCGGATAGGCTGCAAGATTTTTCGCTTTTTGTGGCAAAACATCGGGTGCAAACCTCAAAGCTTAAACAAGCTCCGCCCGACCCAAAAGTTGGCGGGTCTTTCCATCAGTTTTCAGGGGGCGAGATGTGAATTTTCACATCGTGGGGGAGTAACCCAGTAGTTTTTGAGTGACTTGTTTTGAAGATGTCCGGGTTCCCAAGCACTAGCTAATTTTTATTATTTTTTTCATATCTCTGCAAGGTATTTGAAATTCCAACCGACATGTGTTAACCCTTTTTGGTCAGATCTTCCACATTGACAATGGTATAGCCATAGCTCTTCGATGTCATCCCCCAAAAAAGTGACCCTTGTGATTTTTTTGTGGACTAGTAGCTCATATTGGAAAGAAAATACCTAAAACACTCACTTTCAGGCGCTCTGTTAATTTTAAAGGAAGGTACTCGAGATTTGAGAAAAAAAGTCCTACTTTTGGATCCTTTCAAAAATGGACTCTTGAAAAGCGGCCCCTCCGGAATGCCCCAACAACCCTCATTTAAAAAAAAAAACAATTGAGCTGTCTGGGCTCAGGAAAGTATCAAAGTAAGTACAAACCAGCAGACTTTCAGTTGGTAAACCATCAAATGACTGTAACCTTAGCCTTCTAAACATCTGCTGTTAAAACCAAAAGGTCGTTTTGAATTTGGACATCTCAGCCCTTCATCCGACCTTTTTTGGCGACGCAACCGCCACCAATGGTTGGTGACCCCCGTCCCATGTCCTGGGTAGCTAGGTCCACAGTGACACCACGCCAGCAGGGAACCAAGTTTTGCACATGTTTTTCACCCCTGAAAATTAACGGCTGGAACCTAAAAATCATCAAAAAACCTAGAAAAAATCACCCGAAATTTTTGGGTAATTAACACAAAAAAAACCTAAAAATCACCAAATTGAAATCCGGAAAATCATCGACTCCAAACCTCCATGACCTCTGGGTACTTCTGGCCGTCGAATTTTCCAGGGTGTTGTTTTTTTTTCCGAGCCGACCGGAGAAGCTGTGGGTTTTTTGGGGTGATTTCATGAGAATCCTTAGCCTTAGTGCCAAGCTCGCACAAAAATTCCCGCAGTTCAATAGGGTTTTATAATGGGAAGAATGGCAACAAAATAACCATTTAGACTATGTCAGCCATGTATACACCTTGAAATTTTACATGTTTCACCCCCAAAATTGGAGGTTTGAAAAGTTTGATTATAGTTTGATTTATGTTCCTTTTCAAGTAGGTGATTTTCAGGTTCCATGTTGATTGTTCCGGCAATAATCAATATATAATAAAACCCATATTTTCTGCGGTAGCTTTGGGGATGATGCAAACAATTTCTGATGTTCCACAGCTGCACTTCATACGGTTGCATGAGCCCACTTTCTTCCAAGGAAAAGGGAACCCCTCATGTTCAGCATCTGTTTGCCCAACATTACCCCCGAAATCCCCCAAGAACTAACATATCCCACCTTGGGAAAAGGAAAACCATCTTGAAAAGTACCTTGGGATATGTGATCGTTCCCTGAAAGGTAGTCCAACAATCAGATAAGACATGATAAGACCTTCTTCTTAGCCCCCCCCACAAAAAATCATTGAAAACTGTTGAAGTCACAGGTGGCTCGGAATTTCGAAATTTCCCCCTAAGCCTCTCCGGTAATTGCCGGGTGAAGGGGTGAAGGTGGCCGGGAACTCACTTGATGACCATCATGGCTGCGAAGCATTTCTCGTTCTGGATCTGTAGCTCTAATTTGTCCATGGCCTTGCGAGGTGTCAGGTGTCATATCGAAAGAGCAGCTTGTAATACAAGTATCCGAAATTCCGAAAAGCGCATTTCGCCCCAAAGGGAAAAGTAAAGTTGTCTTCTTCCTACCCTTCTTGTAAAATCTTGATTCAGAAGGTACTCGCACCTCAGTGGATGTTTTCGTACCTCAGTTTTGACATGGATAAAATCAAAAATATCGGGGAACAAACCAGGTGGCTGTTAAGTACCTGATAACCCTGCAGTCACTACGACTAGGATCAACCAACGAATCACTACCGAGCCCTACCAGCTAACACTAGTCGGGAAAATGAAGACACACCAGCAAGCAGCAAGAACACAAAAAAGAAGGAGGGGAAAAACAAGAAATGAGAACATGCAAAAAGTGCAGTCACTAAAATGAGAAGAACAGTAACAGGAACAACAAAAATGGCAACCGAAAAAACGGAACCACCACCACCACCGCTGCAGCAATAGCAGCAGGATCAGCACCAACCACCAACCATTCATCAACAGCCACAACCACAACCCAACCCCCCAAAAAAACACAGAAAAAAAACAAAGAATAATGCTTCGTTTGCCGCCTTGAGGAGAAAGACTTTGAAGTTCTGTTTCGATATAATGCCTTGTGCATCTGCCCTTGCTTGCACTGCAACATGACAAGCCAACCTCAACAGGGACCGGGAAGGGACCATACCCTCTCCAGCTTAAAATATCTGATAATTTTTCGCGGAGTTTGGAGTAACGTGCCTGGTCATATCACACTCCAATTTCAAGAGAATGCCGCATCCAACGAATAGGGTAATTGGGCTGTTCACATGATTTTCTTACGCCGATCTACCAACTATTTCATTTTCCCCGGAGAAAAAAAACTGCACTCTGGCTGTACCAATTAACGCAAATTGCATGATCAACACAGGAAATTCCACCTTCACCAGGGCATCAATTCACGGGAAGTTCACGACTCTCAGATGAAAAATCGGCTCTTGGATCTTCAAGATCTAAAGGTGTAACCTTGCACTTGTTGAATTTTTTCAGTGAAACTATACTGGAACAATAAAAACCGCAAAAAAAAAAGGTAGGATTCGCCACAATTTCCTTTTGTATAGTCCTTTTTTGTTTAGGCCCTCCTTGTTGTACTGAGCCTTCTTGTTGCCTTTTTTCAAAAAACATGCTGGGCTTCCCCCCGTTTTTCCCATCAAAACTCACCCGGAACCCAACTTTTGTGACCCAAAAAAACAGTGGTTTCAGCTCAAGGAACTCTTGTCCCAAGACTTGTTTTAAGTCTTCGTGCGAAATCCACCCGGTACCATGGAAGTCAAAGAAGTTGAAGAGTTCCTGCCGTTGACTCATCCGCCGTTTCGTGAATCGAATTGGGGGATCCCCAAAAAAAATCCGGATCCGTTTTTGGAGTGAATCTTTTACATGACCGGGCCGGTTTTTTTTCCGGTGCTGGCTGGGGGGAGGGGTGCAGGAAACGAGATTTGCGCGGCCTGTTTACTGTAAGGCTATAAAATCCATGGGGTGATGCTTTTTGAATGCATCAAAGGCCGAAAAAACAAGGGCAAGATATCATGGATATCTCTGATGATATTCTTCATATCTTCCATGAAGATTTCTTTGAATATCCAACAACAGGCATATACATGCAAACAAAATGCTGAGCAAAACGGTTCCACTTCATAATTCTGGAAAAAAATCTCACCCAATCTCACCACTCCAAACTGTCAACCTGTCCCGCACAGCCCTCCTCCAACACCTTCTCAGATTTCACATGGGAAGGCTTTAGGGTAGCTGACAAGAAATCGGTGAGTTGAATCTTGTCATCCTGCGAGATGGGGTCGAGGTCCGTGTCTCCATCCCCCGAGGTTCCGGCGTCACAAAAAATGGGAAGGTGGAACAATAAAAAACAAGCGGCTGTTTTTTCATGGTTTTTCAGGTATCAAAAATTCGAAACGGATCCATCTTTTTGCAATGCTGAAAAACCTGGGGCAAAAGGGTACCTTTGACTCCCAAAAAGACACCCAACCCTTGAATAGCCTTGTCAGGATCCAAGGAATCAAGGATGACATCCGTTTCCTGGGGGACGGGACGGCGCCGGCATGGCCCCGGCATGATTTTTTTGCTTCGGCTTCGGCTTCGGTGATGTTTTTGTTGGGGCATTTTTTCGGCGCGTTTTTGTTGGCAGAATCAACTCCCCATGTAAAAAAACGTGGGATAGGAATGATGGTTTGTAAGTATTTGTAGGCTGCAAAAATGTTTTACCCCGTGAAACCCCAGTTCCGAAAAAATGCGACATGATGCGACGATTTAACATCCCGAAAAATGGTCGTGCTATTGGAGAAGTCCTGCTAGACCTGCCACCTGGGAGTAGTTCCACTTGTCCCTAGGTATGTCAGGTATGTCACGTATGTCTGATCACCTGGGTCCTCTGGAGGGGTATTTCAGCAAAAACACAATTAAGTGCTTGGTCGTTGTTGTAGGGATAAGAAGCAGCAGATACATCTGTGGGTGAACCATCTTCTAGGTTTTAGGCAGAATGCCAGAAAAATTGGTTTCATCGAGTGTGGTGAAACATCACATCCCGATAGTTCTTCGTTCACTTCCATTGAATTCTGGTAATCTAGCAGCATTTCTCAACCCCAAAAGTAACATCGTCCCTCTTCACTTTAGCTGGGCTCAGCTGTTTCCGAATCAATTTTTTATAAGATCAGCATCATCCAGCCACGGTGACCCACTGCAGTTTCTTTTTTGTAAATGCATATATATACACAAAAAGCCATACAAGAAATTGGGCCGTTGTTTGTAATTTAAATTGCAGGTCTCCCCACCATATCCAACATTCAGTGATTTCTCCCTTCGTCCATGGGCAACGGATCTCTCCGCGGCTGCCACTATTGCATCGCCAAGTTGCCATTTTGGACATCCGCACGTCGCTGGCCTTCATCGCACGTCGGAAGTCGTCGCGGGAAATGTAACCTTGCCATAAACGGAGCCGGTTGATGGAACTCGAAGGTTGAGATTAGATGAGAAAAATCCCTTCGCGACCTTAGCACAGTTATATACCTACATCTTGATTTGAAGACATATAGGCTTTCCATGTAGGCAAAGATGCCCGTCTTTCCATGAATCTTCTTAGGGTGGTAGTTTGAAAACATCGGTTGAGAGGTTTTCAAATCCTCAAGCAGCTGATGATGGACCCCCAAGTGGTCCAAGAATCCTCTGTTCAGGCTACAGTCTCTAGCAACAATATCCTCATTCGTATCATTCAACCCCGACCGACCGCATGAGTTCATTATATACATCTAAAACAGGGATCTCCTCCCAGACATTTCACCCACAACAAGGAGGGGGGCCAATCCGGTTGTAGAGAATTACTTCCCCACCTGCTTGCGTGACGTCCAAGATGGAAAACACCTGCGCTTCAAAACCGTTGCATGTCGACGGTGATGTTCGGCCCATTGGTTCATAGCTCACCCAGGGAAATACGGATTACAATGAGATGATGAGGTGAAATATGAAAAACTCAAGAGAATCGCTACTAGTGTCAAACTCTTTTGTCAATAGATAGATGGATAGATGGATAGATGGATAGATGAGTAGATAGAGAGGGAGATAGATATAGAGAAATAGAGAGACGGATAGAGATAGAGATGTAGATAAAGATAGACAAAAGAGATATATAGACAAACAGAGATAGATAGATAGATAGATAGATAGATAGATAGATAGATAGATAGATAGATAGATAGATAGATACATGTATAGATAGACAAAGACATAGCTAGATAGCTAGATAAATAGAGAGAGAGAGTTCAACTGCCAATGCTTCAACCTGTACCGCTGAAGTCATTGTCTCATCATTGCAATCTAAAAGATAAAGGTTGTGTTTGGGCCGGCGGCGGCTCTCCACTTGTCAAGTAGTCGGTGACATGTTTATCTTATATTATTAATTTGAAATGTAAATATGTAAATATGTAAATATGTAAATAAATATATATATATATGTATATATATATGTGCATATTTTTTTAGTATGTATACAGTGCATATATATTGCAACACACCCTACTGTCCATCTCAGCTGCAAAAGCGACAGTCTCCTTCGACATCTGTAAAAACCAGCTCTTGTCATTACTTCAGCTGAATTTTGGACAAGAAACAAAAAGCATGTTGAGATATCAAATTAGATATCTGGAAATTCCAAAACGAACCCAAAAAAAACAAAACGAACATCAGCAACCTCTTCAAGGCCGACTCCTTTTCCAGGTGACCCGTGGATGCCTCCATCAACTCTCCCACTTCCTTTGGTCGTGCTTCATGTGCTGCGACCGTCAGGATTGCTTGTTCAAAGCCTTGGGCAGCGAAAGGTAGGAGGGACAGGAACAAAAACACAATCAGGTCGACGGGATGAGAAGATCTTAAATGATGGATCGATCGATCGATCGATCGATCGATCGATCAACCAACCAATCAATCAATCAACCAAGCAAGCAAGCAAGCAGCAAGCAAGCAAGCAATCAACCAAGCAACCAAGCAAGCAAATCAAATCAAATCAAATCACATCAAAATCAAAATCAATCAATCAATCAATCCACCAATCAAACAATCAATCAACAGTCAACCAGTCAACCAATCATTCAGTCACTCACTCACTCACTCACTCAATCAATCAATCAATGAATCAATCAATCATCCATCATCATCATCATCATCATCAAATCCATTATTGGATTTTGCTGGAAGTTGATTGAAGTTCGGAGGTGTTTGAAGATAGGAAAAGCTCATGATTGTCTATCGAAAAAAGCGGGGGAGCAAAAGGTAGATGTCCTCCCTGATGAAACATCACGGGGGAAGCTTCACCGCCAAGTTGAAAGCGCAAACGTCCAACGTTCATGTCAGTGTCTCTTCGGGAATACAAGCATTACACCTAAGTACATTAAAATTAAATTGCATATATATATATATATACATTTTTTTGTTTACATCTATATGTACATTAGATATACTGATGCAATAGACATCCCCACCAAGTCCTATTGAATCTCAAACAGGAACCTTGGCAGAGAAGATTGCTTTTGGAAATCATCATGTTCATTTCCTGGGGATATATTTGAGACAGAGTTTAGCCGATTGCTGGCAGTCGATTGCCCACTACTGTAAAAATTTGTTCCTCATGACCCTTTCTTCGAATCGTTTCCCCACCCGGCAGATGGCATGAAAGCGAAGAAACAAAGGCTGTGACAATCAGTGTACCCCCCTGAAAACTAACATGTTCCCTGAAAATGGATGGTTGGAAGATGTATTCCCTACTGAAACGGTCCCTTTTTAGGGGACATTTTAGTTTTCGGGGATGTATCTTATTGAAATTCTTGAAAACCTGGGCGTATCTTTCTCATCGAATCCACCTTAGGAATTCCGTAAATTTCCATGGACACCTTGGGTCCGGGGTGCGTTTAATCCGCAAAAAATTGGGAGAATCATCCAACCAGGATCAACTACTTGGTGTAGAAATGGAAGGTGAACCGATGTTTCAATGGAAGTTCTCAAGATGAGAAGAGCAACATTTACCGCTTCTGTACCAAATGTTCATGTCCTTCCCCTTTTTAAGCACTGCCTTTGACCACAAATCATCGACATCATACCATGAAAAAACTTCCACATCTTCGAGATGCGAGAAAAGCGTGAAAAGGATAAAATTCGTTCAATGAGACCTGGGCGATTTTTGTCGGGAAGAAATTGCACTTATTCTTGCTTTTTGGAGGTGGTTGTGGATGTTCAACCCATTTGACAAAATATGCTCATCAAAATGGGTTTCATCTTCCCAAAATTTCAGTGTGGACATTTGAAACCACCCTGTTTTGCAGTGTAAGAACTGATCAGACTTGGATACAGTAGTAAATAAACAGAAACCCGCTTCCCGCTCCCCGGTCAGATGTTGGGACTGCAAGTAAGTGAAGGTTGTAGAGATGTAGTAGGGCCCCTTGAAATGAGCCACAAAAAAGCACTCTTACTTTGCATTGGTTGTCTAGTTGGTGGTTTCAACCCATTTGAAAAATAGTAGTCAAATTGGATCATTTCTTCAGGTAGTGGTAAAAATAAAAAATATTTGGAACCACCACTTGGTTGTTTAATAAGGATCCTTCCAATGGTTTATTATGATCCCCCATATAACCGTGTAGGATGGCATCCCCTATATACATTATATACCCTAAACAACCAGATTATTTTCATTGCCCAAATGGATACCAAAGGTCATTCTATGTCAGTATAGACACATACATATGTGTCTAAATCAATTTCCAGCATGGTACGAAGTAGATCATTTTGAGGTCAGGTAGCGTACCAGTGATTGTGTATGTTTGATATTTTTGAAAATTTATGTGTGAAATGTATGGTGACCATGGGCGGGCAGGATGGATTTTTCAACACGTCATAGCTCAACTTTTTGCTGTAAACCCCGGTTGCTAAACATCCATAGTTCACCTCACATCTTTCCCATGCAAATTTCGGAAAAATCACACCATTCTACCCTGTGATTTGGAAGATTCTGGGGCTCTTTAGCTCCGGAAATTAGATCACCCCTGGCTCCAACTCGCTCCCCCAAGGACTCACAGCTGGCAGCCATGACACCGTTCATTTGCTCGGGTAACGTGTTGAGATGTCTCTGACAACTCCTGGGACTTTCTCCAATTTGGAACCAAGGATGTACCAGGGCTTCCGATGCAGTGCAACGGTTCAATGGCTCCTTAACCTTAGTCGGATGGTTCAAGAAGATGAGCACGACATGCCATGTGATAGGGTGTTTTTGTTTGAAAAAAATGAAAATTTTGAAACACTGAGTCATCTGAATTTTGTGTTCCACCCGGAATCCATATTATATATATATATTATATACATACCAGCACCTTCCAAGGGGTGCCAAAGAAAGCCTAAGGGATGGTTAATTGACACCCCTTGAAACCATTTGACACCCTTTGGAAGGTCCAGGTATACATTTTTATTTTTCATGCATGTGTAAAAATCTAATTTTGTTGAACTTGGTGACTTCGATTCGATCGCGATTCTTTTCGGTAATTTTTGGATTAAAAAAAATCTCTCCCCTTACAAACCAATCACCAGCGGCATTCGGGCCTACAAAGTGAAGCGAATTTATGTGGGCTTGCTATCAGTTCTAGTTGGTGGTTGAACCAACCCATCTGAAAAAAAGATGATCCTCAAATTGGATCAGCTTCCCCAAGGATCGGGGTGAAACCACCACCCTAGATTTTTGAATTCCCTTGAAAAAAATCTGCTGCATTGAATGTCTCAACCCGGACTATGGATCAACATGTGCAACTTGGAAGCAACAGATTACTGCTTCGCCAAAGCTGCTTACTCTTCCAAACCATACTTTGCAGTAGAAATCCGTTTCATAACTCATTTCCAAGCAAATGGCAACGTTCGAAGCACCAAAACGATCCAAAACGCCAAACTTAAAACCAAGTAATCCTCCACAGACCAATCCTACCGGGGCAATAAAGGATTGAATCCAAAATCTAGCAGGCTATGCAGGTGAAAAAAGCCAGGCCATCCCCCAAAAAAATACGAACAAAAAAAATCGAAATGACACCACCTGCCCAGGCCCTTCCGGCCGGGCTCCTTGGATGATATTGGGTGGACATGTGCTACGTGTCTCATATCAGCTCATCGTGTTTTGGAGTAAACTCAAATATCCTTCCACCAAAAAAGGCAGTTGCCATCAGTCAGGCGTTTTTGGTAACACCCCCGTTTTTTTCACCCATACGACCCCACCTTAATCCAACATGCTGTTGTGGATTGACAAGAATTCGGCATCACTTGGGATCTCTAAAACCTTCAAAAATGCTTAGACATTTATCATATCAACTGGTGCAGGATTTTTCTCCATCAACTTGTTTTAACCATTTCGAACTGTCATATGCACGTGCCACGGAAAGGGTTGGTTTTAAAACCCGGCATCGTGGTTCTCAGCCGCGAAAACGTCGTCCCCTAGGCCCTTCAGCTTGAAGATTCCCAACGAAAACAAAAAGTCTGAAACCATCTTTCTTCCTATTTCGATATAGTAAGACCCTTTTGTTTCTGGGACCATGTATCCATGGTGTTGGGTCCCTCCATCGAAATATGTATTTAGATATATATCACCATAAGTCCATGGACCAATATATTTTTTGATATTTCAGTAACATACTTTCTTTTAAACCAACCTTTTTCCACATCGCCTTATCATTTCCTGTCCCCTTCCACGTTTGATCAAACCAAAACCCATGGCCCATCACCCACCCAAATTGACAGCAGTCATGAAATATTACCAACCCAAACAATGCATGCATCATAAGGGGAAATCCCTGAAAACTACCATAAATTTATATTGTTTGATTCCCCCCAAACGGTGAATACTCTTGATGGAAGAAATCCTGCATCAGTTGATAGGTACTTTATCCCATGATTTACCGGTTTTTAGCACCATCCCAGGTGGTTGTTTGGGATTTCTAAACCATCAACATTGCAATAAACCATCAAAATATTAGTCAAATTGGATCATTTCCCAAAACAGCTATGAATTTTTTAAAAAAATATATCTGGAACCTCCACCAGAATGACCCCACCCAAATCTTCCCATATTTTCCTTCAAAGATCCAAGACACCAACAAGGATCTGAGCAGCTCCTCCGACTCGATGGCCAAGGCGCCCGAATTCCTCAAGCAACTCACCCGCAAGGCACCATTGGCGATGCGACGATAAGCATCTTCAGGACCTGAAGCCTGGTCATGTGGTCATGTTGAACGTGGGGATGTTGAACATAAAGAGAACTACCAGGTCTACCCTCGGTAAACAGACATAGCTGGCTGGAAAATCCCCATCTTGAATAGGATATACATCTTCAAATGGTGGACTTTCCATTTCTATGTTAGATTACCGGAGGGTACTGTCTGGTTGGTGGTTTTGAACCAACCCATTTGGAAAAATATGATGTAGTCAAAATTGGATCATTTTCCCGAAGTAGTAGGGGTGAGAATAAAAATTCTATTTGAAACCACCATCCAGGTAGTATATACCCTCCCTGGAACATACTACCTGAAACACTGGGTAGAAAAAGATGAGTTTCCTTTTGGAAGGGGCAATTTGTTCCTGTGTTTCTGGGCATGAAAGGTGTTAAGATAAGTACAGATACATAAGTACAGTATGCATATACAGTATATACTATGTTACTATTATGTATAGATATGTGTAGAGGGTTATACACAGTTATAGAAGCTGATGTTCACCTAGAAGTTTGTTCGGACTCCACCGGTAAAACTGCTTCTGGGGGGTGCCCTGACAATATCTTTGATCGGTTTTGTTGAGTTGATGAATGTAAGTCTCGTATAGGTCTGACATGTATGTTGTTTTGAAGGTGAGTGTTTGTCCGAGAGTCCTTATGTTTGATGATGCGTCTTCCCCCGTGTCTGTCTGTCATATGTAGTCTTCAGAAGCACTTCCCCATCAGAAGTTCATCACCTTTCAGCATCTTTACCACACACCAAGCACCCACAACACCAATAACTCAATCTGAGAATGCTCTTACCTTTACCTTCCCCCGGTTTTTCCCATCTTCCATTCTGTCATTCAACCCAGCTTTTTTTTTAGGCCAAGGCAACGGTGGAACAAAAGGGATGTTCATCGGTGAGCACCACAAAAATCATGACACCCAAGGACCACAAGTCGCATTCTAAGCCTCAGTTCGAGGGTGATTCTTATAGGAGTGGTATGGGAATAGTATGGCTGAGGGGGTTGTATTTTTTGGTCCCACTGATCAAATGCCCTGAATTGAAAAAAAAAACGCCCCATCCCAGATTCCATTGAATCTGGTTTCATGGCTTATGAAATATCACAATATCTAGTTGGTGGTGTCAACCCATCTGAAAAATATTGGTCAAAATGGGTTCATCTTCCCCAAATAGGGCTGAACATAAAAAATGTTTGAAACCACCACCTAGATATATCACAATCCCTATATAACTAGGTAGGATGTCATCCCCTATTCCTATTATATACGCACAAAACAACCAGGGGCCCTTTTATCATTGCTCAATTAACAGCCACTTCCCAAAACTGCCGCGCAGTTTAACCCCAAGAATCACCGAGGTATTGCCGGGTCATTACCCCACCTGAAACGAACACGGCTCAATGGGGAATTTCGCAAAAGGAAATGAATCATCTTCCAACCATTGATTTCTAGGGGCGAAAATGTTAGTTTTAGTAATTTAGGGAGGTGAAAAAATGGATAGATGTGTTTTGGGTTGATATTCTGATATTAACCATCATTGAAAACGTCTTCAGGAGCCACACCCAACCGCCAAAAACCCTCCGTGTGACAGTCACACTGAAATCGTTGAGTGGTTTGGAAGATTCCCCACGAACCAAGTGTACCATCTGAAAAGTAGCATCTGAAAAGTAGATGGTACACCTGATATGATCCCTTCACCGGGGTGTTGTGCCATCTAGTTTGAACTAGGTTTTCCAAGGATAGATCATGATAGATCTACATAAACATGATACATGCCACATCTCAAACATAAGCAGCACATCGGCATACATAACTATACATCACAAAAGAAACAATGTGGATTGATATGAATTCATTGAGGGAGATCATCTAAATGTGTTCATATCAATAATAACTAATAGCAATAATAATATGTGCACATATTCGGGAATTGCAGTCATGCATCTCTTGAACGGAGGCACAATACCAGCAACAGCACAACGAACAAGAGCAAAAAGAAACACGACTGTAGATTTTCCGTGTATCACACAAAACAAATCTTAACAGGGATCCCCTACTCAAATCTCACAAACCCCCATTAGTTCTAAGAGATGCTGCAGAGGCTAACACAAAAAAAACAATGGTTATGCCGTTTACGTACATGGAAACAGTCATCCCCTCCATCCAAAAAAAACACCAAAAATTCTCCAGGTGACCATAGCGATGCATGGGATCTTGACTTTTCAACACCTGCCGTTGAATCCGAAGGGCTTCAGGTGATCTCATAGGTGATCAGGTGATCGTGTTATCCCCACATGGGGGAAAACCCATGGGGGAACCCCTGTGTCTACTACTGTTGACGGTTTTAGAAATCCTAAACACAACCACCGTTTGGGATGGTGCTAAAACCTGCCAAAACCCTGTGAATCACGGACATAATTACTTTTATCAACTGGTGACCGCCGGATTTCTGAACCGTCCGCAGTAACACCAGCCTTTTTTTGTGGCAAGTACAGGTTTGAAGCATCAATTGGGGGGTTTGGAAGGGGATTTCCCGAATCCTCAGTTACCTTTTGGATTTTTTGGTCCTGTGAGGTCGCATGATTCACCAAGCTGAATGTGCTGAAGATAGCCAAGGGATGCAATCCCTCACTGGTGACGTGACACGTAATGTCCCTACGAAATGTCCTTACCATCCACCAACGCGTACCTACATCTACTGAAAACTTAGATTTGCTTGAGGTAGTTGGAAAAAGTAGATAATATTCCCCAAATGAGTGGTGATGAACCCCATGGTAGAAAACATCAAAAGACACCAAAAAAAAAGGTCCGAGCAAATAAGAATGCAATTACAGTAGGTTCAAACGATTCCTAGTTGGTGGTTTCAACCGTCCATTTGAAAAAATATGATCGTCAAATTGGATCGTTTCCCAATTTTCGGTGTGAAAATTCCAAAACATATTTGAAACTACCACCACCTATCAACCAAAAAGTTGAACCATTTTTCAAATTCAACCTAGTGATTCTCTGGCAATAGTGTTTTCTTTTTAAATGAACCCCCCTAAATTCATCAATTCATGTAAATTCAACCCCTAGAGATTCTCGAGCGCCATTTTTTTTGGTACCCCACCTCTGGAGCCAGGAAATATAAAGTTCCAACCTCAATTTTTTTCGCAGAAAAAAATCATGCCAAGATGTTTGGTGATTTTTTGTGGCAGGTTTTTTTTGGTTTCTCAATTTTTTTTGCAGGGGCGTCCGATGGTTTCTCAAATGACAAATTGTAAAAAAAAACAAGAAGATGAAGATGTTTCGCAATTTGACGTTTTTTTGTTCAGATCTATCTCTGTGTCCTCCATCTATCTGCTTAGATTTTTGTGTTTCTCCGAAAGAAAAGGGTGGAATAATACAAGGTCCAGGTCCCCGAGCCATGATGATTCAATACATCTGGAAACCAAAAATGGAGGCATGACCTGCTGATGATGTTCCTTTGTTCAAAAAGACTGATTTTCAGGGGTTCATGTTCGTTTTTGATTGAAAACCCTTCCCAAAGTAGCCATATTTGAAAGCGAAATACATCTTGAAAACCCATCATGTTTGATATCCATATTATTTTTCGGGAGTGTAAATCTTTGAACACTATCATCATGTTTGATATCCCTGTGATGTTTGTTTTTTTTACCACCTTTAAAGTAGATGGCTCAACTCCCATGGCTTATCATGGCCCCGTGTCGAGGCCACAAAAACCACTCCTGAAGTTGAACTCAGCTCACAGCTGGAGGATACCCAAAATGATGGGCCGGATGGAAAAAGTAACAGGTAAACGGGATCCCTTTTAACAAATAGGCCATTTTTGGGGTATCTAAGATTTCTTTGGGGTGCAAACTTCGCAAATTGTTCCTTCTAAGATTTTTTGGGGGTGCAAACTTCGGGGGAAGTTTACACTCCCTAAAACTAACAGTTCGCCCCTAAAACAAAATGCTTTCCAATAGGAATCTCCAAACTTCCAGGGGGCCCCTATTTTCAGGGGATATGTCTGTTAGTTTCAGGGAGAAATTAAGCTTCCTTCACCAACTTCGGATTCCGCATCAGTCGAATCAAGTCGCGACTTCATTGAGACTTTCTCCTTCCCCAACTTTCGCGAAACCCGCCAGGCCAAAGTCAATCACTTTCGCCATGCGCCCGCAACGACGGTCACTGCATTCGGTGATCAAGCAATTATCCTGAAAAGTTGGTGATGAAAATGGGATGAAAATGGGATTACCCTCCAGGGAACTAACATATCCCCATCCCAAGGTATATTTGAAGATGATTTTCCTTTTCTCAAAGGTGGGATATGTTAGTTCCCTGGAAGGTAAATGGGATGAAATGGCTGATGAAGGGAAGCAAACCAATTTCAAGACGATTTGGTGGGGATTTGGCGACGTCCGGGCCCCCAAGCAACTGGACGGTCTTGTATAAAGAGAATCCCGAAGCTTCAATGCTAGATTTCATAGTTCCGTATTTATGTATATGCCAAAAAAAACTTTTTAGATATAAAGATATCTACATATATCATATAACGCGGAGGCATGTGATATGCCAAATGGACATTTTGGTATTCCATATTTATCGAGCAGGGGTGTATGCGTTGATATTCTATATCTGTATTACCCTCCCTGAAACTAACGGCCCCTGAAAATAGGCCGGGCCCCAAAAGGAAACACTTGTATTCCAACCATCCATCAGGGGCGAAAATGTTAGTTTCAAGGAGGTTATATATACAATTTGTATCTACATATAATATATGTTCATATGTGGAAATATCTATACTGTATCCAATCTAGTTAGTGGTTGAACCAACCCCTCTGAAAAATATCATCGTCAAAATGGTTTCATCTTCCACAAATTTTCAGGTGAAAATTCCAAAAATATTTGAGTTAGCACCTCCCAGTAATCTATATCTATCTCATATTCCCTGGCACCATCTCCCGTTTTAAAACCCTGGGTTTTTGTTACAAAACCGAGGTGCAAATTTCAAGTCTCGGTGCGCAATTCCTTCGGAATGGCAGTAGGCAATGGCTCGCACCACGTCACGAAAAAGAAGACGAATATCATCCCAATCATCCACCTGAGCAATGAAAATAGAGGGGTGAGGGGGCCCCGGTGTAGGCTTTTGGGGTCACTTAGGGCATAAATTTTGAGTCACCTCTGGGTCATAGATCACCCTCCTGGTGGATATAGAAATTATACCACCCAGTTAGATAGTTATGATACTTATGATAGGGAATGTTCATTGTTAGGGGTGTATATCCACCTTGATCATCCACCTGTCACCAAACATTTCAGGTACCTAAATGGAGGTATGTACTCACCTGTATAAGCTGTATGGATACGGCTTATGTAAGGAAAGTTTCCCCACCCCCAAAATAGCCGAACATAGGGTTCAGTACCTCCATTTTAGGTACCTGAAACTCTTGCTGAACCTGAGCAATGAAAATAGAGGGGGCCCTAGTGTATATAGGGGATCATGCCACCCAGTTAGGGGTTATGATCAGTTGTGATAGGTATAGGGGATCATACCACCCAGTTAGGGGTTATGATAGTTATGATAGGGAATGGTAATTGTTAGGATCCACCTGATCATAACGAAAATGGTGGTACCTTTGGGATGGTACCCTCAAAAAAAAATCAACCCTTCATAATACACCCTAGTAATAGGGGGTATTTATTTGGTATATCGGTATATCACCATTTTCATCAATTTTCATCAGCCACCTGATGAAGAAAAGGGCCCTTGGTTGGTTCGTGTAGGGGGTGAAAAACTACTTACCCAGTTACGTGGGGGTTATTTTTCACCCATCATAAGGATCCATACCTGACCCACCAGAATAATGGAACAAAACAAAGGCGGTCGCAGGGCATGATTCCCCCCCAAGGATGTCATGTGTAAAATACGTCAACACACATCCATCATCCCTAGAGGTTCATTTTAGCCCTTTTAAGGAACTTACCAAAAAGCACTCGGTACAAAAAAAAACTCATATTACCAACCCAACCACCCAAGAACCCAACCCCAATCATCCCCAATCCATTTTCACCTGTGCATCGAGCTCTCCAATGTTGCCACCTGTGCAAAGTTCTGTGACCACATAGATGGCCCGAGCATCTTCGAAGTATTCGAAGAGTTTTGCCTCAAGAAATTTCTACCAAGGCCTGAGGCCCCCCATGGTATAACTTGAGCCCTGCTGGCCCAAACTTCCAGCGCAAAAATCGGCTAAAAACGGGAGGCTTACCTTCGGGGTTTACGGCATTTCTCTTTTAGATTCTGGCTACCCGTAGTTCTCAGGGTTGGCCTTGGAAGATCGCAATTGTCAGGTCCCAAGGCTAGCAGCATGGTGACTACTCTGGAAGCTGAGAGAGTTTACCAAGGAAAGGATCGCCTCCCAAGCACCCATATTCAGGGGCGTTAGTTCCAGGGAGGGTGGATGAACCTTTGAAAATTTGACGCCAAAAATGGATGGAAGTCCTCTCAAAGATTCTCCTCAACCCCTGGTTTGTGTGGGAGAAGTGAACTGAAAATAGGTGGGATGATGACACCTGATACTGAAAACCACTGGTGGTTGTCAGAACAGCCCATGGAAGAACCTGTGTGCCAATTCACCAGAAGGGTTCAAGTGCCCTTTCCCTAGACACACAATTTCAAGAACAGCAATTTTCATGTTGCTGTATCCACGCAGTTCAATGGATGGGCGCAATGCCAATCAAAAAAAATGACCAAAAAAAAAACTCCCTGAAACTAACAGCGAGTTTACCTCTCAAAATTGATGGTTGGAAGATGTTTTTCCTTTTGGAGCCCGGCATATTTTCAGCGGTAAACTCGCTGTTAGTTTCAGGGCTAAAAGTTGAACGTGTTCTTCCGCCCAAGCTGCGATGTTGGGATGATCCAGTTGCAACAAAGCATACACCTCGAAGCGTATGACGTTTGTTTCATCATCATCATCATCATCATCATCATCATCATCATCATCATCATCATCATCATCATCGCCATCACCACCATCGAAATCATCGTCATCATCAAAACATCAAATCATCATCATCATCATCATCATCATCATCATCGTCATCATCATCATCATCATCATCATCATCATCATCATCATCATCATCACTCGTCACTCACCAGTCAATCNCCAAATCATCATCATCATCATCATCATCATCATCATCATCATCATCATCATCATCATCATCATCATCATCATCATCATCATCATCATCGCCATCACCATCATCGAAATCATCGTCATCATCAAAAACATCAAAATCATCATCATCATCATCATCATCATCGCCATCACCATCATCGAAATCATCGTCAGCATCAAAACATCAAATCATCATCATCATCATCATCATCATCATCATCAAATCATCGTCATCATCAAAACATCGTCATCATCAAAACATCAAATCATCAAATCATCAAATCATCATCATCATCAAATCATCATCATCATCATCATCATCATCATCATCATCATCATCATCAGGGATACGCTAGCAAGATTCTTGGTGGGGAGGATTTTCAGTCATCAAAATAGGATCATATCTTTTGCCCAAACCATGAATTGTGATGACATCTTGGTTAGAAACCCCAGGAACACCCATCCTTGGAGAATCCCAAAGAGAACTTGATGTTCTACTCATTTCCAACTTTGCTCCCCAAAACAATGAGAAACTGATATGAAGTTGCTATCCTCAAGAGATCTAGATTCTAGACTTGATGACTTCTACGAAGATTCACGTGTGTTAATGTTTCTTTCTCTGGCGAAGCAGAGTCGATCCCGGTGCCAAAAAAAACCTAGATCTTCACATCTGTCTGGTGTAGAACTGAAAGTTGGCAACGTTTTTGGCAGTATCTCCAAGTTTAATTAGGCTCCATGGGCTACATCAAATCCGCATGGGGGTCTCCCTGGTCCCTCGTGATCAGTTGAAAATGCCTTGACACATCAGCGTTTTACTTCCAATATCCCATGTGAATATGAAAAAATATGTAGATACCATTTCCATCAATAATCCTGAGCTATAAAACCATAATACAAAAAACATTCTTAGTATTCTAGTCGTTTATCTAGAAATCATCCAACATCTTATCAACAACAAAGCTTCGTACCCTGCTTTACACAAGCACGGGGAACCTGTACTATCTCTACACATCACCATACACTAAAGGTCATCAACCTCACCACCGGCCTCATTGGAAACGGTTTGGAGCCCTTCGGAACAGGAAGGTTTTTTAATGACTTTGATAGCTCGAATATCTCCACCTGGCTCCGCAGCGCTAGCGGCGGTTTTCGGAGGCTTTGTTCGGTGGGTGCGGTGGACGGGATGGGTTTTTTTCCGCAGTTTTTTGCACCGAACCAATGGAGGTGATGATTTTTGTTGAAGTCTTTGGAGATTTGGAGGTTGGGTTTTTTTCCCAGTTCCTAGGAAGTGGAGGTTTGTTTTCGTGATTTTCCAATGCCCCCCCCAAAAAAAAACGCCTTTCCCCGAAGTTTCCAAAAAAAGTCTGATATGTCAGCCATCTGGAAAAGGATGACTTGTTTGAATCTTCTGGGTCAAAGTCGCTTTGGGTTCCCATCATATCTTACATCACCACTTCCTACACCACCTCTGAGAGGAGTTTGTGCCGTGGATTTTTGTTGACAGGTCGAGCCTTTAAAAGTGGCCAAGGTCATCTTACAGGTTCCCAGAACTAAGGCATTTTTGTTTTGGCAGGCCTTCCCTAGCTACCAACAAAACTACAGTAGCCTGGGCAGAAAGGACTCATCTAGTAACCATGTCTCTATTGCTTGATACTAGTAAAGGTTTTTTGTTCACTTCGTTTCTGGTACCCTTTTCAACTGCTTAAAAATCTGCTTGAGTTTCTTCTTTCTGAGTCGGATACATCTCTCCAGCACATATGGTTCATTGACGAATAAAACATCCATTGGCCTTGCTTGTCTAAAAAGAAAGTTTTACAAGTCTTTCTGGACAGATCCTGCAGAAATGCTATTCCTCATAAAATCGGCAAATCTTCAAAGCACTGTATAATTGTAGAATCTCTTGTTTAGAATCCCTAGGGATCCAATCACATCCTGAGAATAGTTGTGGAACCGAAATACTGTGGTGAGGACGTGATCGGACACCCCAATCATCATCACCATGACTGGATGCCGAGGGAATTGTTGTTCTTACATTAGTATCGTTGCCTGCTTAAATTTGAATGCAGTTCTGGGGTGCTCTGTGATATGTTTGATGCTCCCCGCTTTTGCCATACAAACACCGTCCTCCATCCCCCTCTCTCTGTACATATACAACATATACAACACGTTTCGCATTGTATAGCTGTTTAGGTTTTGACTAAATGCAAAAAGTATCAAAAAACTATCAAAAGGCCTTCTTTCTTGGGGGGGGTGGCAGTTCTTACCTTCATCCGTCTTGCAGTGGAGATACTCATCCTATGCCGCATTCGAAAGACTTGGCCGAAACCACCTGGGCCGATTTCCACAGAAATCTTGAGCATGCAGTGGTTTATTTAGATGTTTTTTGAACCAATTCAAGAGAAATTGAACTCGTCAAAATGGATCATTTCCATTCAAATTTCGGGGTAAAAATAAAACAATGTTTGAAACCACCACCTATACAAGTTAGTTCATGGGGAAGATGCTCATGCTTGGAACATGTGAATGTACAGTATAGATTCACCCGGTTAGCAGCAGTGAGACTAGCTGAGCTTCGGAAACATAAATGATGCAGCCGTATTTTCTCATGCCTCCAAAAAGAAAACTCCTCGCTTTTTTGATGCTTTCATGCAACCTCCCAAACAAAAATGTATCAACTGAGTTTCCATATGTTACCTATTGAAATTTTGGACATGTTTATTCACCAAAACCCATTGGTGACATCAGTCTCCTCGACCTGATCCCTTACCCACCTTGACCCAAGGGCTTGGGAGAGGCATAAGATCTTTCCAAACGTCGTGACGGATCAGGACACAAAAGTAAGGAGTGAATATCCTGCCGAAACGAAACGTGGCGGGATATTCATGGTTGAAGAGATTATAAGCACCAGTTTTCATACATATACATATATATATATATACATGCTAGCGGCTGTTTTCAGCAACCTGGATGTTTTTTTTGTGAAATAAGGAGGTGTCCCTTCCTAAGCTACCTTGTGGGGGCCTAGGTCGAGTGACGTTGCTATAATTTGACGCTGCTGATTGCTGACGGTCTTTTGCCTGAAGGACCCCTTGCACAGGTGGCAGGTATCCGAGGCGAATGAAGGCCGTTTCGGCCAAATTTACCAGATGTCGTATTTATCGCATTCTTTCCAGGAGTTTTGTAGTTTAACGTAAATCCCCAGGTGCAAAACTATTCTTATCTAGACCGTAAGTCATATGTTTCTTGGTTGCCCATTGCGGTGGTTTCATTGAAGGTGACCCTTCACCCAAAGAAAATGCATCAAATTGCCGAAGGCTGCATGACAACTAGAACCTTTGAAAAAAAGCAAGATCAAACCGCAACTGGAAAGAAACCACAAAATTCCCCCTCTCATACCTTTCACTTACTGCTAGCTTTTGAATCTCCTATGTCATGTGTGGGAGTGTAGTTCTTGGTGAACTGCTTCACCAGGCTTTAAACTTCAAATTTGCATCTCATCATCTTCACCTGAACTAGCAAGCATCAGCTGATTGGAAAGGAAGACAACATGCCTTTCAAAAAGCAAAGACACATTCAAAGACACATCGAACCTATGCCCTATGCCACCAGAATTTCCAAATTAGACCCTGTTTGACATCACGATTTCACAGTGCTCATCAAAAAATCCACCACCTTCACCAGCATCGTCCTGGTTTTCCGATTTCCGTGTGGTCAGCATACGATGTCGAATCACATGTGACAGCAGCTGTGATGGTCTGCGTCGCTTCTGTCGTGGCGATCGCAGTTGCTCCAACGCACCGTAGCAACCTGAGAGCGGCTGGGGTCCCAATGTGCGGAAACCTTTCCGAAACGGAAACGTTTAAGTGGCCAATTACAACCTGGGAATCAGTGATGGATTGGATCAAATCCATGTAACATGTATATAACTGTATTGATTTTTTTGGGTGCATGTAGGACATGAGCCTAGGGCCCAAATGACCTCTATTTTTGAAGGTTTGTTTCCCTCCCAAAACAAGGCCAAAATTCAAGCAAAACAAGGGGCCCCATTTGGGTTCTAGGAGTTTTCTTTGGTGTAGATACAGTGAATGTGAATGTGATATTAGTTAGATGTCTTATTTAAAGACATGAATAACAAAGACATGAATAACATAACCAAGAACGGATGGACCCCGCCTGTTTCATCACGCAAAAATTCTGGGAAAAAACACGACATTTTGATATGTCGGGCCCTTGCAGTCAGAGTCTGAGGTCCACCTTATTGAGTCTTATTAATCTGGGCAATTTATTATAAATTCTTAACCTGATTTAAAGGCCATTTTTGGGGATTCCCCTACTAAATCACCATTTGGGGTGATTGCCCAGATTAATGGTAACATACCAACTACGAAGGTACCCACAATTGAAACAAGGCATTGTGGACCCAGAATTTCCATGAATTTCTCTGATTTTTGAAGTATGGAAACACACTCCTTTCCACAACAAGCTCAAAGGAAGGCCTCAAAAAAATCACTAAAACGACTCTTGCAAAACTAGAACGAAATGTTAACAAAACTTCATCTTTGGTTGGTTTTCTTTGTGTTTTCAAGTCATCTGAAACCAGTAGACAAAAGTGCAAATTTTGTGTCAGCGAACCGAAAACATACATCAAATTTAGAAAGACTAGATGGATACATGACTGATACATGAATTCTTGCAGGACTAGGTCCTAGGTATGTATATGGATGGATTCGTGCGATCTTCAAGTATTTTGCAAATCGCTCCCTAATTTCGATGTCGAAGATGTTAATTCAATGTACATACCTTAGCTTCTCCCCCCCTTCCCAGTAATTCATCCTCAAAAATTTGTGACTTCCAGATGAGATGATGTCTTTTGTCAAACAAAAAAATAAACGCTATCCAAAACATCTCTTAGAATTCCCTCGGCCCCTTTCCCCAGTCTTTATTTCCCCCGTAAACAACCCCAAACCCAAAACAAAAAAATCCACCAGGTCACAACATGCATGGGAGATGGTCGACTTGGATCTTGCAATCAAACTTTGCAAGCCCTGACTGACCGATGACGTCGATGAAACCGATGCATTGGACTCCTTTGAGGCCTGACGCACCATGACCCGAAAGAGGCCTGGTCTGGGCGGTCGCTGGGCTTCGGGTCCCCGAGGTCGGACCCTTCACCAAGACATGGCCCAACAAAACGTCCCGCGGTTCTTTTAGGCAGATTTTTTGGGGGTGGTGTCAACCAAAAAGGCTGGGGGCTGGTTTTGTTGTTGGGTGCTTCCGCAAAACAGGTGCGGAGCGTTGGATTGCTGGATTGCAAATGGCGTTTTTTGTTGTGCTTTTTTCTTTTGTTGGGCTGTGGTGATTCATGGAAAAAATTCGGGCAGTCTAAAGTCTAAAGTGTGTTTGTTGGGAAATCGGGTGTGTTGGAAGAAACTTTGCGTTTTGTAAAGGCTTGGCTTTGGGTAGGGAAGGCTTTTTGGCGTATTTGACCCTGTTGGATTATCTGCACCAGGGTGATTTCAGCAGATTGGATCATCTGACATGATGACAGCAACTGAGCAACTGAAGGATCGAGGTGTGAAAGGAACGGCGCGGGAGGCGGCAATTTGAAGCGAGATGAATTGGCAAGTCTTCAAGCCTTTGCGATACGAACATGGCAAAGATATCAACCTGACATTGGAAGATTTCCATGAAATAAGGGGATTTCCAATTCTCAGCTACCCTTTGAGGTGAGGTCGTGTGAAGTCGCGATAATTTGACCATGACCAGATACATACATACATTGGGCCTTGCCCAAACACTGGAAAAAGCAGTGGATAAGCTGAAGCTTCAAAAGGGGTTCCCTTCATAAAACTGAAGGAAATCTTAATTACCCATTGTGTTCCAGGGTTTTGACAACTCCCAACATTTGCATATATAATTCAATAGCTGGCTGTAGTACCACAGCGAGGTTCCGAGAATTTCGGAGCTCACAGTTTATGGCAGCGAACAATTGACCCATCAAATGATAAGTGATGCGGAAAAATGGACCATTTCAAATGAGAAATGAAGCGACTAAGATTGCCAACCGTATTTTTTCTCGGTTCAAAAAACACTTCAAACAAATTAAGCTGTAAGCAGTTAAACATGAAGAATCCTCCCCATGTTTTAATGAAACAAAAACCAAAAAAAAACTCCACTTATCTCATCTCCTAGAATTTATCTGAAGGTTCTCCTGTTGTTGTCACGCCATCAGCCACCCAGAAACACCTTCTCTGCAGATGATTTGATTTGGGATGACATGGATAACTAGTGATTGGTTCGACTATGTTTTATACATATGTGTACTATACCCAAAAGGAATAACATGGGCACCAAGAATCACCAGAATTACTGTAGTTGAAAAGAAAATCCTTGTCCGAAGCATCATTTTTAGAGTCTATGTCAATTTCCAGGTCTTCGAAAACACAAACTTATCAAAATGGGCCGATTGGTGCCAGGCATAATAGAACCCAAAAAGGCACTGGGAATACCTTGCCAGAATCACATTCTACAGGTGAAAAGTCATTTGAGAGAAGAAAGTTTGACCCGAAATCTACCAATACCAAGCCTTACACAACATGGGCCACGAAAAGAAAATGCCTTATTTTCCATTGTACAAGTTGTTGAATAGGGATCCTTATAATATGGTTTATTATAATCCCCACCTAACTGGGCAGTATAACCCCCTATCTACCCTAAACAACCGGGTTTTTTTTTCCATTTCCCCATGGGCTGAAACAACTATGACCGACCCAGAACCGCGGTGGCAACTGCTTACCCACCAGTGACATGCCATTAAATCAATTAAATCACACTAGTTTGGGTAACAGGTTGGATCCTTATAGTGGTTTACTAGTTCGTGGTTTCAAGATGTTTCAACCCATTTGAAAAATATTAGTCAAATAGGATCATTTCCCCATGTAAGGGTGAAAATTTAAAAGATATTCAAAACCACCACCTAATTTATTGTTATATATACATGGTACAATCACGAATATATTTGAGGGCAGTTAGAATTCCCTATACACAAAACAACCAACCATGGTTTTGATGCTCAAACCACTTCCAAGACCACCTGTTTTTCTCATTCACTCCGTGCTTTTTTTCTCCGTAAACAAAGGCGACCCAAGCTTCTGTACATCAAAAACGAAGAATGACAGCAACAAACTACAATTCAAAATCCAACCTTGTATCAAAATCTGAGTTTTAGTCAAGCATCTAGACTGAGAATGTTGAGTCAAAACTTCGTTCTTTTTTTTGCTGGGTTCCCTTGAACCCGCATGTTTTGGTATCTTGTCACCCCCAAAAAAATGATGACACACTTCCTTACGGCCCGATCTCTAAGGTGCAGCATCTGTTTTTTTAAACGCCGCAGCTTGAGTGGCCAACACCATGCGTTGCATTTTTTTATATTTTTTTCGTGGATTTTTCGCACTGCTTCACAGTGGAAAATATTTTTTTTTGGCCAGCCAGGGGGAATGGCGGCCAGCCATCAAACCAATCAACTCAGGGGCACGTTTTTGGAAGAATTCTTTGAAAAAAATTAGTGGCACCGGGGTTTTTTAGGTGGTTCCTGGATTCCTAGTTTGCCATGCTTTCGCCATGTTGAAGCACAAGGTAACATGGCGAAAGCTTGCAAGATCCAAGGAAGAATGGCCTTGACAGGAGAATCCCATGTACAAAGGTAATTATTCCGTACTTTTAAGGGGCAGAATTTAATCTTCGACTTCCTGTTTTTTTTTCGAAAACGTCTTGGAACGGGTACATCACTGCAAATGAAATTTCTGCATCGTCACTTGAATAGAATCTCTTCAAGCATGTCTTCAACAAGCCCTGAGCAGTTGGAAAGGCATACATAAACAAAATCAAAAAAGACACACGTCAGATTCCATCTCACCGAGGGAAGGCATCAGATGTCAGGGAAGGTACAAAAATTTGCCGTTTTAACCAAACACTGAGAACACACACCTGAAAAATCGGCCGAATTGCCATGAAATTGCCATGAAACTGACAAACAACCGGATCAGGTCTGATGAACATTCACTCGGATATAGCTGACCAGCCAGAAACAGCTTTGCTTGAAGTGGCTGTGCAGCCCCACAGGCGCAGCCCGAAAAATTTCGGCGCGGAGAACAAAACATTGGTGAGTCTCACTAAGAGTGATTTAGAGAAATCCTCTTGAAACCACCAGCTCGGACATCTACATCCTTCCTAGCATCCTGTAGGGCATGTCTCAAATTTGTAAGTTCAGAACCAATCCCGCAAAGTCATTCCCTGGGAATGTTGTTTTGGAGGTATCTTGGGGAGTCATTTTGGATCAAAAAAGGTCGCAAAATTTAGCAGAACATTTATTCCCACACTCCGGAAAACTAACATGACACTGGAAAAGGAACCATTTGAAGATGAATCTCCTATGAAATGGTGATGTCCCATTTTTCATGTTAGTTTTCGGGGGGGATACGTTTTGAATTCTGAGACATCCCCCAACTGTTAACATAGTTGTGACTCTAATAAGGCAGCAAAGAAGCTCATCACTTCTATTCCCACTCGCCGTACCACTTTTTGAACAAAGACCTGAAACCATTCCTCAGGTCAAGGGGGCCGTTTTTGCATCCAGTTTGGCATTTGTGAAGAGATCCCCTGAAACTCGTGATCTTAGCCGATTTGGGGGGGGTTGGTTTTCTTTGCAACCCAAAGACCGGGATGATTTCCACAAAAAGTCAGTTCAACACAGTATTTCAAATACATTCCAGATCCTTACCATGGAATACTAGCAGCCGGGCCCCGGAAATTTTCCAGCTTCCAGCCCCTCCAGAGTGCCCGGGAAAAAAGGCATCCCCCAACTGGTCCCCAACCCTAAGCTCCGGTCCAAAGTCAAGCCTGCTGTGATGCGAAGGCCTTGTCCAGGCATGTCACCTTAGAGGAGTTTTGACAAAAATCAGACACCAAAAATGAAAGTGGAGGATAGGAGGATAGAAATGTTATATATACGTATATATACCTGCAGCATGCACACACACACACATATATATATATATATATTATGTATATTGCCTATTTAAAATGGTGGATTTCCAGTGACAAAATGAAGCAAAAGAGTTGCCTTGCGTCACCCGAATGACACTATCCAGGAAAACTGGATAGATGATGACCCTTCAACCGGGATCCCCCAACAAACAGCTCTTGCACCAAATCAGGGTGCGTACGCTTTTAAAGTTCAAAGGTTCAAGAGCTCAAATGAATACATACATACATATGTATATATATATGATATGCGTGTATATGTATCCAATGTGTTTGCTCTGCAATGCCCCTGCAATTCTTCACCCTTCTTTCTGTGGGAACTACCTGCGTTGTCGTTTTTTCCCAGGACTAGGTACAGCACAAAAAGACCTTTGCAATCGAAACTTCGCCGAGAGGCATTGAAGTTGAATGGTGTCATCAAACAACGACTCAAAGATCCGTTCTCGGTCGCGGAAGGGAGGCAAGAGGATCTACTTGAGTTTTGAGATACTACATGAGTTCACCAAAAATGACCCCCCTCCCTGTTTATATGAAGCGCTTTGGTGAACGCGAAAAAAAAGAAAACGCTGAAAAAAGGTTCGCCCATCAAGCGAACGAAAAATCAGACTCGCATGGATTAAGGGTCTCTTTGACAAGTGGATTGCTAGTTGGAGTTAGAAACCCACCAGAAAAAGCCATGGATGGCCATTTGGAAGGGGGTCCCAAACCCCAGGTCTTGGGGACGAAAACGATCACCATGGTTATTAACCACTTACGAAATGGGATGATCCTCCAAGTAGGTTCAGGAAATGTCACATGAGATCACTGGCAGTTGACATCTCTGCCACACAAATGAGATCATCTTCCGCCATCATGTAGGTCAGACACGTTTGACGGAAACGTGATAGATACGACAAATGATGTGGTGGTAGTAAGTCACGCAAGCTACAGAAAAATGATGATCTGGTGTATTTCAATATCAACCCATTCAAAAAATTCATACTATATAATTATAGTTAAGCAAGAATTGCAATACCACCATCAGATTGTCATTAACACCGTGAAATCGTGCAATCTGGTAGTAACACTTCTTCTTCTTTTGACTTCAGTGCAAACTTACTATCACTACATTCCTAGGATCTACCCCCTACCCAGTAACAGTCACCACCAAGATCATTACATTTTGAGTAAGGTTTCCGTATAAACCTTTATTTGCCAATGTTTTTTTTGGGGGTATGTAGGTGCAATCCATTTCATTAAACGAACCAATAGCTGCCGGGAAAGTCAGCTGTTGCCCCCCTTTCAGGATTGCGTTGCAAGAATTCCAAGCACGGAAGAAGAGCTACCAAGTGAATTGTTGATTTCTGATCATGAGAAAATTCTATCAAACATGACAGAAGGTGATATTTTTTCTAAGATTTTTTGTTGGCAAATCTTTGATGATGAAAATACCCCTCCAAAAATTTTAAGGTCCACGGGTCCTGGACCAACATTTCCCGGATTTTTTTTCACCGATCCATGAAGCTCCGGTGGGGAAATTTTCAAACACAAATCCCTGCGACTGGGGAAAACACATGCAACCTCCCCTTTCCTCTTCCTTTTTTTCCATGTTTTTTCCCAGACGTGTTTTTCTTTCAAAAAAAAAAATCCGAGGGTTTATTTTCTCAAAGCCAACCTGTGAAAACACGGCCTTTGCCTCCGGAAAAAACAAAAAAAATCCGCCCAAACTGACTCCACTTGAGGTAGTTGCTGAGTCGACGAAAGTTCCGGCGATACCCAGGCAGCATGGAGCGAGAATCCTGGGGATTGCACATATATACATACACATGTTTCACTCCCAATGTTTGCACCCCTTTTGCTCCAACCATCAACCACATGATTTGTAGCCATATGATCCACCCAGGACGAAAGATCATTCCACTGGCCGCAGCCTCCATAAAGCGCGCAAGGTCGGGATTTCGAATAAAGACCTCGAAGAAAGGTGCTGCCGTTTTGACAAAAAAAAAACGGCAAAAAGCATGGAAAGGCCGCCCCCAAAAAATGATTCCAAGATCTATGGTCTATACAGATAGATGGATAGATAGATAGATAGATAGATAGATAGACAGATAGTTTACCAAAGAGTTTCGATTCAAGTTTTCAGATGTTTCATATTCAATAATTTCGAAACTTCCAAAACGTGAAGCGACCCAAAAAAAGGGGGGCCCCTTCGAAAAGGTTGGCCGTGCATCATGGGATTCGAGATCTGGTGGAGGCTTCCCCCGTCCCCCAGGTGTGGGCCGACGTTATGATGGCCCTAAACCTTGCCAAAATAACGCCCTTGAAAAAGCAGGGGCGTGCTTGGAAGGAAGATTCTTGGTGATCTAGGATGTCCACTTTCAGATAGTTGCATTTTTTTGGGACACACTCCCCCAGAAAACAAAACATAGCTCATAGCTCTTCAAAAAAAATGGCGGCCTGGGAAACTAGCTGTGCTTTTGAGAAAAACCTTGAATTTTAAGTGGGCGAACTGTTAGTTGGATAGGGTAGGTTGTTTACTCGAAACCCACGAAGACTTGGAAACTTCACCTTCAACAGGTGGCGGCAATTGCCATGTCCCACTTCACATGCACCTTTGAAAAATTGGTGTTTCAACCAAGTAGCATAGCGACCCTTTGAGTAGCCCGTGGCATAAAGTCGAAAAACCTGAGCCAACAAGGTTTTGAAACTCACAGGTTTGATGTGGTATCGAAGATTTTTGATGATTGACATACTGTACAATCCCGAAAACTAACATGACACAGACGGCGAACCAGTTTGCACAAGCCAGGGGTGGGAAACCCAACCACGAGAGAAACGGCTGAAACATGAAACAACCCCTCCCCTTTTTCAAAACAAAGAATGACAAACTGCCCCTGTGAATACAGCCTTCACGTCTAGCTGAGCCCACCAAACGAAAAATGAAAAAAGATTCGACATGAGCCTGTGTGGATATGACATGAGAATCATAGCAAGAAAATTAAAATAGAAAACACTTCAGAAAGTTTTGGAAGCCTCACAAAATTTTGAGAACAATATCATTCACCAACTCAAGACCTACTACTACATACTACTACCCCAATTGGCAAATGAAAACAAATTACATGACTTTCCAGGTTGAAAAAATAACTTCAAAAGCCTTAGCCTTAGACTTTAAGATCCCCATCTTGTTTTTCAAACGGAAATGAGTTGGGGATCCACTTTGACTCATGGAAACCCTCCCTTCCTTGAGATTTTGCCCATTTTGGCCCACGGCACCCGCTTCACGATTGACTGAAAATCATCCGCTTTGCCCATCTCTGGTTCAGCCTCAGCCTCGAAAAAGGCCAAAGGAAGCCCGGAAAGATGGCATCCTACTACCAGAAATGATGGTTTGGAATTCATTGATGTGCAGTGTCGTGAATTTTATCACTGTAGAAGTTGTACAGATATGAGTTGCTGAGTGGTGTTCGAACACCCCGCAACTCAAACGTTGGGGTTCGGAATGCTTTGGGATTGAACCCAAGTTCGTGCCTTGATGGTTTGGAAAAGGTGACTCCTTGAGTAGATAGTAATTTTTGAGATATCCAAAATTAAATCTTTGATGAAAGCTCAGAGGTGCACACTTGATAAAACTAACAGCTCGCACCTGCCAGGAAGCCTTTACAAAAAAAGGAAAGGGCTTGTCTTCAGAGCATCAACATTCAAGGTGCTATGTCGGCTTCAGCCAGGCTAATGCATGGAAATACATGACACTAGCATGTGCGGTTAGAATTTCTTAATAGTTCAGGTACTCCCAATTTACATGTCAACTTTTAACGCAAGTTGACTCAACCTTTCCCAGATCCGCTTTGTTACCTTTCAAATTACTCAATGGGAGGCCTACAACAAATGAGCTACTGTCAATGATCAAAAATTCGCCCAGGGTAAAGCCAGGCAATTGATGATGTGCTTTCAGTCATTATCATAAATTCTAGTAGCTCCTTCAAGATTCATACTCTTGATGGAAGAAATCTGGCTAAAACCAGTTGATATGGTAAATATCCAATTATATAATGTATATAATATATATATATATTTACAGGGGTTCATACATGTCATGTGGTGCAGGATGTCTTCCATCAACAGTATGCTTGAAATTTCTAAGACTTTAAATTCTATATCCATCATCCATCCAATAATGCGGATGCACACACATCTATGTGTGTATGTAAATATTGATAAGAATATATTTACGTAAAACTCATACATTCATGCAGCTTATTCATGCATACACTCCCTAAAGCTACCATACATTCTTTTTCCCAAACTTCTACCCTCAAAAATCAACAACTCTCCCAACCTCAGAACTGATCTCTTCATCATCAGCCTGCCCATCCCAGCTGGATGGTGAACCGGTTTTAATATCATCAACTGGACTTTATATATATATATATATATACATTTTTTTACATATATACATATATGTGTACATAAATATACTTGTATATGTTCGATCTAACCCCCGATCCGGTAGCAGTCACACAAATTAAGATTCACAGGGATTCCCTGCTAAAAAATGTGCACGGATAATCCTGGTGGTGTTGCTGTGTGGGTGGTAGGTAGGTCAAATGTACTGTGTATTTTTGTATGTCGATGGAAAAAAAGGAAGGGCTTTCGAAACAAAAGTGTTTTCAGGCATGAATGAACTCTCAGGGGTCAAAGCTACAGAATTGAAATTGAAGTTCTCATTGAATTGAGTATCACCATATCATCTGTTCATGTCAAAGTCATTCAATCATCCAATCTTTTGCACGAGAATCTCCTTGATGTGGGCGGTGTAAAAAAAACACATTTTACAGAGCACTCCCTGGTGGCACTAAAAGCAACCATCTCTTGGCAGAAAAATCCTCGAAGCATGTGTTTTTTTAACAGGAAGTTTCACACAGCCTTGAAACTGACAGTTTCGCCCCTGAAAATAGGCCTTTTCCAAAAGTAAAGTAGGAATCTTCCAACCCTCCATTTTTCAGGAGCGAAAATCTTAGTTTCATGGAGTGTAGCCTTCCAGAAGTGATAATCAGGAAAAACCCAGCAACGTGCAGCTCTCAGACCTATTTGTTCCCCGAATCTTGGTTTAAGTCTAGTGGTGTTACTGACTTTGAGTCCAGCCAGTCTCCATGCATTTCTTTTTTCGGACGCCTCCAAAAATGACTAAAACAAGATAAAACAAGCAATGTTTGCAGACTGGTTTAATTGGCGGAAAACTCTGCCAACCAAAAGTCAGAGACAGGTACCTCCCCCCCCTTCCAGGTGTACTACCGGTACAGGACTATGGGAAATGTTTAATGAATGCCGAAAAAACTGCCTTTTTAGAGTGGGCAATTTTGAGATTCAACAATTTCTAGAACTTCTCCCAAATTCCTCCTAGAAGCCCCCCTGCTTAGTAGCCCCAGATAGATACAACCAGCATTTGTTGAATAAATTATTGAATCACGCAGGGGTGCCAACAGCTTACGAAGCCTACCAAACTTGGTTTGCTGACCGTGGGAGTTTGACCATCTTTTTCACTGCCAATTGGATTCATCAAACTGATAACCATCCATAGTCACAAAGCTCCGAGCCTTTGCTAGACTTGATTCATAAGCTCATTCCCCCCCCCCCCATATTTGCACAAAAATCACTCCAAAAGATCGCCAACCCACCACTACAGCATAGATCCGAACCCTTCCGACTGGATGCCAAATTTTCATTTGATGGAAGGCAAGGGGGGCCCAAATCACAAAAAGTTTGTGCGCGGGTGAACTCGATGTTTCCTCATACAACCTGCAAAAACATGCAATTTTTTTCAGAGTTACCCTCCCTGAAACTAGCATAGCACCTGAAAATACACCTCCCAAAAAATAGTAGAGATACTGTTGATGGTTCAGAAATCTGGCTAACCAGCTGATATTGAGAATATCCCCATGTTTCACAGGTACTCCTTTACAATATACATTCAATCATTGCCTTTTCGTCTTAACTAAATCGGCTTGATTGGCGCCTGCAAGGCTTGCAATACCAAGCTTGTCGCCTTTCGGACAACGGCTTTTCAACGGCCGCCCCGTTGGTTTTTTGGAGGTCTCTTTCGTCATCCAGAAAGACAGGGAAATTGAGGGAGCCGAGCTTTTGTTTATGGGTACACCCCAAAAAAATCAACATAGATACACCAAAAATTGCCATTTTTTGAAAGGACATACATCTTCCAAACCATAATTGTTCGTATCTATTTTAGATTTCCAGGGTGTACCCTCCAGGAAACTAACATATCCCAATTTGGGGAAAGGAAAATCATCTTCAAAAGTGCCGGCTGGCATGGGATATGTTAGTTTCCTGGAGGGTATAATTTGGGACGTTCCCCCTTGAAAAAACCACCAGACCCCTCTAAAGTCTAAAACCATCCGTCCTGTGTCAGGATGGCTTTATGAAAACTCCAATCCATGACCATCCAAGAAAGAAAGGAAGGGGCGTGCCTATGTAGTACCAATGTTTCTCCTGTCTTGAAGACTTGAATTTGAAGTCTCAAAAAACAAATTTGCTTCTGGGAGATCCAATGTGAGTAAAGAACTTTTGTTTGGAACGGTCAAACCAAAAATATCTGGGAGATATCGATATGTATATACGTATGTGCATATGCATCATATGTCTGTGTATATGTATACCCCAAAAGTAATCACTTTAGCTTCTGAGAAGATCCTTGTTGCACTTGAGGTGAGCGAAACCTTTGCCATCTATCTTCAATCCCATTTGGGAATCTTGTCTGTCATGGTCTGGGAGCATCAACAACGACTAAACGGAGCTTCAGCAACTAGGGGACCAACCTGCAGGTAAGGGGTATCCGAGTATCCCGGATGTTTGGGCTGCTTCTTATTCAACCCTCAGGGATATTTTCATCAAGTTTCAGACCAGTAGTGGAACTATGCCTACATTTACAAAGTATATCTATATATACATGTATTTTATATGCGATTGATATGTTGCATAAACTTATAAGTAAATATATATATATAATATATACATATGTCATATAGGTATGCCATGTTATACCTGTCCTCTGAACACCCACCCCAATAGGAGGTTTGGAAGATCCTTTCTGGTGCAACCAACCAACAAACAAACAAACAAACAAACAAACAAAGAAACAAAGAAACAAACAAACAAACAAACAAACAAACAAAAACACAAAAACATTAAAAAAAAATATAGGTATAGTTCTTGCGCTCCGCTGAATTCCTATACCCCCTATATTTATTGGATTTTCTGCGTTGAAGCACCAACACGTAAAAAAGCCATCACTGAAACCTTTCCATCCAAAAGCGGTTTCTGTTGTCCCAAAAGCTCCAAAAACATATCATCGGCCAAGCAAACCTGGTTGTCATGCTTTACTTCTTCTTCTGCCACATCTTGGGTCATGTCACCTGGTCCTGTGGGTCCACGCTTTTGGGGAGGCGGGTTGCTCTACCAAAGTTTAACTTCACAGCATTCCAATTCACAAAAGAAAAACGTCGATAGTTCATAGTCCTCTGCCACCGTTGGAGTGTGCAAAAGCCGTTGATTTTACTTTGCAGGGAACCGTCACATATCCCACTCGGGGAAAAGGAAAATCATCGAATCATCGACTCAAAAGTGCCGGCTGGTAGAGGGATATCTAGTTGGTGGTTTCAACCCGTTTGAAAAATACTAGTCAAATTGGAAATCTTCCCCAAGTAGGGATGAAAATAAAGAATGTTTGAAACCACCACCTAGATATATATGTTTGGTGGTTGGAGGGTAAATCGTTGCCTCTCCCACCCGAAATCTCCTGTGTTTTCTTGCTCCAAGGTGGTATCACCCACCTCGCCCACACCCTCCAAGCCATCGTCGTGGTCGTTTTTTCCAGCCGCATCGGTGGCCTGGAACTGTGAAGAGAAACAGATACACCCTCCAAGACTAACAGTTCCCACCTGAAAATCGGCCTTCCCCAAAAGGAAAATAGTCTTCCAACCTTCCATTTTTAGGGGCGATCTGTTAGTTTCAGGGAGGGTATTGGGCTGTTTACTTCCCAAAAAAATAGTAGAGATACTGTTGATGGTTCAGAAATCCGGCTAACCAGTTGATATTGAGAATATCATGTTCCATAGGATTTCATGTATAACAGGTGGTGCAGGATTTCTTCCATCGACAGTAGTCCCATGCCTTTTTGGAACTTAACTTATATATACAATATCAAAGAGCAAATGTTAGTTCCAAAAAGAAGCCCACCCGTATATTAGAGAAAATCTGAAAGGACCCTACTACAATATAATATGCATATATATATATATACACATGTATGTAAATGATGTTTATAAAAGGTGTATATTATGTGAAGCAACAACTAGATATCAGCAACATGGCTGTAACCTCCAGCATCACTTGGTAACTTGACCTGGGAAACCTTGTTTCTTCGCAAATCGAACGGATTTGTATGTATAAATTTTATCATATCATATCATATTTATACACATTTGCATATACTTGTACCATCTTTCTAAAAAAAAAAAAAGCCTGTGTACCTGACATACTGTATTGACATATATTGACATATAGGTGCAAAGAGAGGATGGACATTATAACCCTTGCAAGGTGACATTACCTAGCATCACCTAATAAGTTGACTATATACTGTATCTATGATACTGTTGATGGAAGAAATCCTGCACCAGTTGATAGGTAGTCTCTCCGAGAGTCTCTCCCATTCTTTACAAGGTTTTGACCATCCCAGGTGGTGCAGGATCTCTTCCATCAACAGTATGGAACATCTATATCACCTATCATATCTGAATCATAAGTATCTTATCTATATTATTATCATATGATTAATTGACTACTATGGACCATCTGTCATCTATAAATCATAAATTGTTGATTAATTCCTCTGGTGCCTTTGGATACCCTCCGACTGATCACTGACGTCAACTTGCTGCCAGCCCACTTGGAAAGAATTTTCGCGTCCATGTCTGTTCAGCAAAGACCTTGATCACAGTGACCCGGCTGGCTGAGGGCATACCATGAGCAGATGGAACCTGTTGTCTCCCGAATTTTCACAAAAAGTAAGAGAACTGTGTAACTATTTATATATAAAGCATGACTAGTGCCACTCTCTGACTGAACAAAATATTATGCCAGAACTGCGGCAACGATATTACCAGAAGACAATTGAAATCATTGGAAGACTTCAGACTTCATCAGTTGCCTCATCACCATCACACCACCGTTGAACCTGGGTTTAAGTCCCTGACGTCTCCTCCAACTTTGCACTTCCTTTCTTCCCATCTTCGCCATCCTTGCCATCCTTGCCACCTTTACCACCTGCCTCTGATGTCATGCGGCTGCCAACCAACCCGCTGATCCCCTCCAGTGATCCAGCACCAGCGTTGCCACCGGCGCCACCCCTCCCCGCGCCATGCAGCGCGTCGGCGTCGGAGCCCGGCATGGGACGGCTGGAAGCCGAGGTGTCGACGGTTGGAGCGTCGTTGGGCACATGGTCCGGGTCAACCTGGTGTCCAGGCTTCACTCCGTTCAGCTGGACGACTGATCATGTCGCACCCCCAAAAAAAAACTCGAAGATATTATATTGACATACACACAACTACACACAAGGTCCAAAAATATAAAGGTGGAAAACAGAAGATTCCAAGAAGTTTGTCCATTGGACCTGACATAAGTTCTGCATTCAAAAAGAAAATCTCCCTTCCAACCCCTTCCATATCGCGTTTGGCCTGGCCAAGTCTCGATCTGCAGCGGCAAAATTTCAGGTGTGAATTGGGTTGAAATTTGCTGAGTTGCTTAAAAATTGGAAGAACTTTGCACCAGGGACATCGTTACATGTTCATTTTAATGTCCTCCGCCTCCCACCAACCAAAAAAAAAAACTTCCACTTCACCAAACAAGTCGTTTAGATGATCGAGGCCACGGCAACCCAAAGAATCTTCGGTTCATTTTTCCCAAGGAATTCCAGGAATGGTTCCAAAAAATATCCATCCCATATCAATCCCCGCAAAAATAAATGAAAAAAAATCCATCCTGTTGAAACCCACCCAGGTTGGTAAGGTTGGTTTCACCCCAACCATTTTCCAGCTTCAACCACCGGAGGCGCAACGGCTATTCGTCAAATTGGATCACTTCCCCAATTTTTCAGGTAAAAACTTAAAATGTTTGAGTTGCCACCACAGAATAACTAAACACAATCTCATAAGGCGTTTTTGGGGGTGGTTGGGTGTGGGTGTTTTTGGTGGCACAAATTGCGACCCCAGAAGCTCCAGTTGGGAGGCCTGTCAAAAAGCCAGCGAGCCGCCTGGTGAAATGAAAGATGAAAGGAACATGATGGAAGTACTGTATGATGGGGTACTTTTGACAGGAGATGCTGGATATGTATTTCAATATGTATATATATATATATATACCCTAGGGATCCAGGTATGTCCTAAGATTTCGGGATTATATCTACAATCCTATTCTGGGGATGGGATCTGGACCATCAATCCTACGATTTTCGGGAGGGGTTCCTGGATTCTTAGGGATATCTATAAACATGTATCAAGTTATCTATATATATAAATGCATCTACTATACGTATAAATACATAAATCTATATATATGTATATATATATATATGTGTGTGTATATATGTCTTAATATATGTGTGTTTCTTGAATATGGCCACATGATGCCACATGGATATATTGTAAGTTAGTGCAATTCAATTCAATTCCTGAAGCGGAACATCCTATCAGCACGCAAATGGCTGTGATAATGTTTGCGACCAGGTTCCAAAAGCCAGCCCAAATAGCGTCACTGCATATCTTGCCTAATGTAGGTCTTAGATGTTCATACAAATGTGGCAGCATATATATCTTGTGATGTTCACCCTCAGGCCAAGTCCCTTGCTAATATGTAATTACACCCCCAAAGACTAACATGTCACCTGAAAAGAGGCCATTTCAAAAGGAAAGGATTGTCTTCCAACCACTACATCAGTTCTTCCCGGGACATTCATCAGTTCATAGAAGGGGGAGTGATACTCCTGGTGGTCATCACTAAGGTGGGAAAATCCCATATCATCCCATAACCTTTTTCCACGAAGGTTGACGATTGCATCCCCACATGATGTAAAAAAACTTTCACTTGGATCCGGTCTCCACTTTCACACTTGTGGGAGGGTAAATAAAATAGAGCATCAGCAAAGAAAACAATATATCATGTATTGCCGCAGAAAAAAATCGACACACCCGGAAACTTCACAAATGGAACATACCTCTTCCATTGGTAGAACATCAAACAAAATCACTGATGCTTAACTTCAACCACCATTGATATAAGCTCCTAAATCCTGCATCATTACTACAACACAACAACCTCGGGTCACCAAGAAGATTCTGCGAGATCCATAGAAGATTCAGTCCAACCCACCGTAAAAACGACCCAAACTATGTTGTACCTCTCACAACACCCCTCCCCCTCCCAAAAAAAAAAAGTTCCAAATTTCAAAGCCATTGGTTTCTCATAAAAATTTATTAAAAAAACGTCGAGTCCAAGGTGTTCAGTTTCCAAGTACATCTGGCGAAACTGCGTGGTTTCAACGACGCGCCTGTCTCTTGCGTTTGCGTTCAGGTCCCCTGCGTGACCCGCGTTTGCATCAGACAGTTGACCTTCGCTAAGGGAACGATGATGATGCCCATAGAGACTGGAAATCCATCAGAGATGAGGCACAAAAGATTGAGAATAGTGAATACTTGGAGGATCATCCCAGTTAGTAAGTAGTTAGTCACCCCCATTTATAAGCCATGGAGTGAGTTCGGCCATTTGGAAGGGGTCCCACAACCCCAGGTCTTGAGGGCGAAAACGATCACCGTGGTTGCTAAGTACTTACTGAATGGGATGATCCTCCAAGTAGTGGGTGGCAAACAATCCTCTCAAAATAGATCATCTGCAATCAAAAAAAACCACGGGAATTCTCAATATGGTTTGAACCTGGGACGCTGAGCTCTCATGTCTGTATACAATTAATTTCGCTAGAGAAACTATGGTGTTGAATGGTTTTGGTGGTTGTTTATGTTGAATGTCATAACATCATAAAGCTGCAGAAATATTCAAGAAGTTCCCTTTGACACCACATGACCCTAACAAGGGTCATCAATCATGTCCCAGATACCATTGCCAATGCTGCCCGTTGAGGAGGGCCCACCAACACCAGCAGCAGCCTTTATGTGTTATCGGCACCCGCGGATGGTCCCATAAGACAACCAGGATGATCATATTAAGTTTTGTCAAACCTTCACATTCCCACTCGTGAACTAGTAACTAGTACCTGGAAGAGAGACGTGACACCTAACCTTTTACCTATATTGCTTCTTTGACCTGACAGTGTCGTAATGAAAAAATCATTTAGATCGATCTGAAATTCTTTTCTGGTCATTTTTTGGAAGTGTCCAGATTGGATGCCGGTCAGATTGGCCAGATTCGCAGCTTCGGGCCTGAATTGTTAAGTTGGATAGTCGGATAGATGATCGATGCAGGAAATGCTTGCATCAAGAGCTCTCTTTGAAACTGATGTCACCAATGCAACTTTTCTCAAAAAAAAAGATGGGGACATAAGTAGTTTAGACATCCCAAAAGATCTGGAAGGTGTTTCGACTATTCTGATCGATTTACCTATCATGGCGTCTCAATTAAAACATCCTTCTGGTGCGTTGATGCTGTGGGCCAGGTTGCTGGACTTCAAGGAATTGTCTTCTAACCCAACCATCCCTTTTTCCACGCCAGTGGTGATGGTTGTTGTTTCGTGCCATGATACTGAATGAATCCATGCTTGCGGGCAGTCAAGAGCATAATGCATATTGATTCATATGATTCAAATCACCCTAAAACATCGAAATATGATAAAATTATACGGGGAGCCAAAAAAATGATCGAAAATCCCCCCAGAACAAAATCACATTTCACATTATTCACATTCATTTTAAGCATTCCAAATCTCCAAAAACTGGGAATTCCCTGAATTCTTTTGTTGAAGTCAGGTTTGTTGAGGTGATTTTTGGTTGAGTTGAAGCTACCCGGGCCCAAGAAGTTCCCCCAGCCTCATTGATTCGATTGATTCCAAGGTGGTTTTTACCATCCTCATCTCCCTGGAGCCACGGTTCAAACGTGGAATCCCAGCAGTCGGAACCGACCCTGGCCCCGGGCCCGGGGGTTGTCCTCTTACACACTTTTGCCGAATCCTTACAAATCTTACAACTTATTTAGAGTGGTCATCTTCCAACCACTACTTCCCCTTGCGAAAACGAACATTTCGCCCCCTGAGCTTTCGGGCCTTTTGGCCCAAAACTTCATCTGGACCAACCATCACTTTTTACGGAGGTAGGGGTAGGGCAAATGATGGAATTTCTGCAAGATTTGATTCCAAACATATCCTCATTTGGACAATATGTTTGCCTCAATGGCGGAAAGTCTCGATACATCCCCCCCGGCTAATGGGGTTGGTATATTTGTTTGAAAAAAACTCCAAGCACATCCAACCAACTGAATCAATCGATGCTCACCTCCCCGGGCTTATTGGACATCGTTCCGTGCGCATCAAGATTGCCGCGAGGGTCGTCACCGTTCTGGTCCTATAGGCGGGGCGGGGGGTGCCGGTTTTGAGGCCGGGACCCGGATACAATTGCAGGATTCTTAAGGGTCCTGGGATGTTCAAGGGGAGGGGGTGTTCCTGGGGAACCCTACGGATTCCGTTTGGGAAGATTGGGGAACCTTAAGGGAACATTAGGGAAGAGAAGGGAAGAGAAGGGGAATCACCACCCTCCCTTAAGAATCCTATACAATGTCACCACAAACATTGAAAAAAGATGCAAAGGAAAAAACATCTGGAAGAAACATAACGCGAAGACATGATTTATTTTTTTCTGTTGAAACCGTACTTGAAACAAAAGCAATAAATTCATACCACATGTTTGCCAAATTTATCTTCCCAAAAAATCAAACCAAAAAAAACACATTGAATTTCTTTTAAAGAAAAAATAGCACCCTTCCATTACCCCAAAAAAAACCAAAAAGCCGTTCACAACCTGGGATTGATGGCTTTTTTTTGCTGCAGTTTTTTTGGCTCCTGACCCACCAAAGTCTCGGCTGTTGCATCACCATCCTTCGAGGCGACCTGGTCCACTGGTTGGTGGGTTTTTTCCAACCCATCTGAAAAATATGGTCGTCAAATTGGCAATCATCTTCCAAATAAGGGGTGAAAATTCCAAAAATCTTTGAGTTGCCAGTTGCCACCACCCAGATATATGTATATATACTGTATCAACTTATACAAGATTGTATGTTTTGCATGTAATTTCCCTCACTTTTTGCAGATCTTTTCCACAGAAGCTCAGGTGGTTTAAACGCGAAATCATGGGTGCGAAAGTTGCAGAACAACAACCCCACGTTACAAACGACTTTTGATTATGTATCTAAATATATGTTTTACTTCTTTTACCTTCTAAATAGATACATATATATATATATAGATAGATAGATAGATATATGTCTACTGTATGTATCTAATATACTTCTTACATCTTAAATCTTAGATCTCATGACAAATGTATCTTCACATAATGTATATATGTACCTAAAGATGCATACATATATTAAGTAAATATAATGTACCCAACTAAATCTCCCAGAGATAGAACACATTTTCTACAGGTTTACCAGCCCGTACTAAGGCTGGTTAATCAAATCCGTCAGAGTTCGACCAGGACACGCTGGGTGTTTGTTGCCCATCCTCACCGGCGGAAACCAAAAATCGAGAACCAGGAGGTTGATGGTTCAGAAATCCGGGCAAACTCACCAGTTGAGAGTGGTAGTTTTAACCCCATTATTTACAAGGTTTTCGCACCATCCCAAACGGTGGTTGGCCTGGGGATTTCTGAATTTCGAATTTCTGCGCGTTTCGTTCCCAACTTTTCGGAGATGTTCAAAATGGAAGCACCTGAATTCAAATGATACATTTTTCATTTGCCATGTTTGTTTACCAGGCTGTTTTTCTCCTCATCATCACTGTTGCCGTTGGCCGCAGCATGTAGCTTTGCCAAATCTTCCTCAGGGACTGCCGGCGGAGAACGCCCGAAAAAGTGGGCGACCTCTGAGATGGTGGTGATTACCGAAATCGGAGTCTCATGGATTCATGGAGGCACCGAATTCGTATAGGAGGCACAAGGAGGCACCAAACCAGCAAAAAATGGGCATACCGGCATATAGTTTTACAAAAAAAAAAATAATATATATATATATAAATATACACATATACACATATATACATATACACTGGAAGTTCAAGTCGATCAAATGAACTGGCCCCGGTAGGATCGGGAATCCACAGATGGAGGTTTCCAGGATTCATCCGACGACTATGGGAATGGCCGACTTCAGGACTGGCCTCGGGGAAAAAACGCGAAGATGAATCCGGGTATGGCAAGGAGTGTTCCTAAAGTTTTTTTTCAGAAAACTCAGGCGCCAGGTGGGCGGGTTTTTCCTTTCATGAAAAAAACTCACCTGTGTTAACCAGCCAGGTTAATCATCACCCAGAAACCCGCCATCAAAAAGCAACTCCAATAAAACTGACATAATTGCTTGCAATAATATAACCACATACAAAATTACATATAATATATGTATATATATACAATATCTAAGTATACAGCAACATATATATATATACACAACAGTTTTCCATACAAATATACATCTTATCATTATCACATCAACCACCGTGCTTTTACAAAAAAAAATCCACGCCAAGCAGCGAGCGGACGTTGGATGAATGCCTTGCGCCGTGATTCGTAGATGCCATCGCTGGAGCCGTTGGTGGAAGCCTGAAATCAAGGCAGGGGACATCCCCCCAGTTTGCCAAGCGGCAGGGAGGGGGACCACTGACGACAGCCCTTTTCCCCCCCCAAAAAAAAGCGACCATTTTTGGCCTGGAATTTGAAGTTTACAAAAGGTGTTGATGATTGTTGAAGATAATCATTTTTTGTGTTTTTCATTTCATGGGGTGGATTTTTTCTCGAGGTCCAATCCATGCTTCGTTTTCGGAGCCGTGTTTTGAACGTTCAAGGATGTCATTGAACAACCCAAAAAAAAAAACAAGCTACAACGAATACCATGTGATAGGAAGACAATTTCCACTATCCACTGTCCCAGTGCCATCTATTTCAGTAACAACGTTCCGGGCACGTTTCTAAAACGGCAAAATCCCCTGTCGAAATCATGTGCTTCATCAAGACCAAAAAAAAAATCATACAATGCACTCATGCTCGCCCCCTTCCTTTGGCAGCCCTTGTTAGAATAAGACCTGCTGCTGCATTCGTTGTGGGTATTGGTCCGTATATTCTTGCAAGGCTTTTATGTTGACAAACATCAGCCAGTGGTTTCACCAAACCAAGGGAGCAAGCCGGATGATGTGGACAATGATGGTCCACCTCTAATTTCCCTTGTAAACTTGGAAGTGTCCTCCTGCACACACACACACACACACAACTGGTGATAGAATTGCCACAAGCCAAACCCAAAAACCATGGGACCCCCACCTTGATATCATGTTCACTTGGACTTGGAGCTTGGAAGTGTTCCAACATGGCCGTTACACCTGGATCGATGGGTGTACGTTCTTCGGTCAACAAATGTGCTGCGCTGCGGTTCAAATATTTCTTGAAGAAGGATTTCCACGCAGGCAGAGTCAAAGCTCCCATAGGTTTCTTTGATGCCTCGGGTGCTGCTTGGCTGGTCGTTTTCTGCTGTGTTTTTTTCTTTTGTTTGGGAAAAATTCGGCGCGGGGTTGGGGTTTTAAATTCTAAACACAAGCAAGGCAACCAGGCCCACAAGACAAACGAGACTCAACAACCAAAGGTTTTTAGTCAATCCAACTATTGCTTTCAAATCCCAACAGCAGTTATTCAAGAGATCTTTGGATGTTTAGTTTGGAAATGACACAAAAATCCTACAGTCCAACCACGCCCCTGATCGAAAGATGGGGATGGACCTTTTGTCCTCCCTTTGTTTTTCAAGATCCCGACTGTATGGCCTCCTGAAGTGAGATGACATAACAAGTTCCATCCAAAATCAAATAGCGTAGCCTGAATCCAGTTACATCCTATCTAGGAATCTCACTAACTGAGGTATAACGTGTATATTTGACTTACGTATGTAGCCTTCAAAACGCAGGAATGTCCAGAACAAATATATATATATATATATGTGGTCACCCCCCCCCCAATATATATATATAT
>DF240145.1:84097-127189 GCA_000507305.1 Breviolum minutum Mf 1.05b.01
GATGAGCCAACTAGCGGTACAATAAGCAAAAACACCAAATTTGATGAGCCAACTAGCGGTACAATAAGCAAAAACACCAAATTTGATGAGCCAACTAGCGGTACAATAAGCAAAAACACCAAATTTGATGAGCCAACTAGCGGTACAATAAGCAAAAACACCAAATTTGATGAGCCAACTAGCGGTACAACAAGCAAAAACACCAAATTTGATGAGCCAACTAGCGGTACAATGGCATGTGACATCGCTTTGGGGCATTTTGCAATAAATTATGCTCATACCTAATGCCCCGAGTCTTTGTGGGAATATGCCCTGAAAGATGCTTCGGGGCATTTACAAAACTATTGTATAAGGCGATATTTCTTTAAGTGTTTTTGTTTGAATTGTTAGTAGCGCCCCCGAAATGGAAGTGTGTAGCGCCCCCGAAATGGAAGTGCGTACTTCGTCGTTGTCATCGTCCTTTGTCGTTGAAGTCATCGTCGAAATAAAAGATATCATATATATATCTATTTACTAGCAACTCTTTCAGGGCATATTCCCACAAAGAGTCGGGGCATTAGGTCAAAGTTGCCATTTTCAAATCCCTTTTTACCAATGATCAGAAAAAAATGCTGATACAATAGGACCACTCAGAGGTACAAGGTGGTTGTATCAAACTTCCCTGTATCAAACCATGGGAGTATACAGACCCACTCTAGTCTTGGAGGCTCCAGTTAGTTTGTCTAGGAAAAGAACACCTGTTCAAGCCATGGACTTCGGGGAGTATGGCAGCAATCTTGGGATGGATAATGCATTAGACTCTACAAATGGTTTGGTCCTCAAGGTGTTGAAGAAACCAAATGTAGTTGATGGCCCTGCTGGATTAGTTTGTCCACGTGATCTACCATTGACAGATTTGAATGAGCAAACTAAGATCAAGTATGTGTTTGACATGGTGGGAATGGTTGAGTTTGGTGAGTCTCTGAAGGTACAAGTGACACACGCTGCAAAGGAGGGCCGCTTCCACGACCTTCCTTCTCCATTTGGACTGAAAGAGTCACCCCATATGCCTTTTGACTTTCAGCTTGCAGTCATCCCACTGGCAGATGGCCAAAAATTCTTGGTAAAGCAAATCGTCTTCTCTGACAGGGTCAAAGGGGAAATTGCCAAACAAATTTGCCACGGTGATTGTCAGACAATCTCATGGCAAGGGAATGCAGTCAATCTGAAGAAAGCTGTCCAATTCATGTGGGAGAAAATGGGTGGTTTTCAAGTGCAATCCTTTGCTCTGCAGCCTAGTTGCTCCACATCTGAGGGCAGGGAAAACTTCTACCACAATCTGACTGAAGAGGATATCGATGTAGGGTTTGATTGGATTGAGCAACATGGGCCCCGCACACACCATTCCAACACTCAACTTCGATGGATTTCCAAACAATTCATCAATGAGGAGTCTCCAATCCGAACTTGGCCAGAAAGGCTCATCAAAGAAGCTCTCCGGAACTTGATGAGCGAAGGGGTGCTAGCACTTCCCGTCCATGATTTTCCTTTGACTCTTGTGGATGTTGACCCATGCGTCCTCGAGATTTTGGAAAAGTTCTTCCCATCATTCACTGACAAGGCATTAGGCATGCATGGGGTGCCGAATCTAGGTAAGACACCACTGGCAAGGACTATTGCCATGGCAATGTCCCGGTATTGGGGTTCGGAAGTTGGGAACAAACAACTCGCCTGGGTACCGAGAGGCCTCTGAGTTTGACTTCTTCCGTGGGGAGTCTGGCCGCCAAGATAGGCCAGACATCTTTGATGATGGTTCCTTACCTGAGCAACCGATGAGAAAACTCAAGGGCTTTTGTGACATTGGCAACACAGTCCTCACAAAAGAAAGGTGGGGAGCTGCGAAGTTTGCCCCAGGGCCAGTTCAGGATTTACGTTTCAAATGACTTAGACTTGACAGCTGAGCCTGAAGCCATCAGAGGGACCTCCAACATATCCCACAAAGACTTCATGGCAATCCTTGAGCCTGCTTGGATGAAGGGATCTAGCCTTTCTGACATCAAAGCTGTCTTGAAGCGCACCGGCATTTTGGTGCTCACCAATGATTTCCTTTACTGGCGTCCGGCCACAGAGGCAGAGGTTCGTGTTGAACGCGTCCTCTTGCAAAACAAGTCCCTGTTACGAGCCAGCGGTGGCTCCAAGTACATGCAATACCGCAAGGGCTATCGCGATCTACCACAAGATTACCACACCCACATCAAATGGGAAGAGGCATGGATGAAAAGTGTCATGGAACAACATGGGGAAGGGATGCCACCAATGCCACGGGAAATCAATGTCTCATCTTTCAGGCCTCTTTTCGGATCTGCCGGACCTGATGTGGTCTTGGATGTTCGCCTCCCAGGCCCAGGCTTGAGTTCTACATCTCCACGGGTGAAGAGGGAACCATCTACGTTTCATCGCCTCCAGTCACAAGCAGTTGTCCCATCTGCTCCCATTGATTTGGATGAGACCCCACCTAGGAAAAAGAAGGCAAGGCAAAATGCAATCAAGCAGGAGCAGAAAGAACTTGCGCAACCTATGTCCAAACTCACCATGGATGTCATCAATCTCCTGTCTGATGATGAGAACCCGGGACCTTCTTCTGCAGTGCCTGCAAACCCAGATCTGGACATTGAAGGTATGGAGGCAGAGGAGGATGTCTTTAATTTCGGCAATGGGCTAGATGAAGGAGATTGTCATTAAAATCGTCTGAGATGTCTGATGGGCTAGTAGGGTCACATGACTGAGGCAATGCCTAATTTTGAATGTTGACAATGCATCTGGCCTTCCATTTCACACTTCACATAGCAAGAAAGCAAGAGAAAGAGGCAACATGGCATTAAAAAAGTGCTCAAGGCATGCAACTGCTTATTATTCACAAACCGTCGAATCAATTGAAATTGCAAACAATGTTACTCATCAAGAACCCCTTCTCCTTACTTAGTTGGTTTATGTCAATGTCTGCTTGTGATTCCCAAACTTGGTCTGCGCACGAGTGCAACTACATGTCCAAAACAATGTTCACCTCCTGACCGTAGAATTTGTACAGGTTGATTTCGGATAGATAGTGCAGTGATAGCTAGGAAGCCTCCAATCCCAATGCCGAAAAAAGTCATGAAGTACAACCTGAAGAACTCGCAGCCTTGGCCTACCCCCAAACGTGGCAAAGCAAGAGCTGCGCTGAAGAAGCCTTGCAGCAAGAAGACAACTTCTATGAAAAAAAATCTCAAAGTTCCATATGTGAGGCATGGGGTGCCAACCAAAAAGAGCAGACGCCATCGAGAAAGATGTGGCCGATCAATCCCTGACTTTCTTTCCACTGGCCGTCGGCTCATCCAAATCTTGAACCAGGACAAACTTCTCCGTAGTTGGACTGGAAAGACATGCCCAACTTGTGCACATGGTGTCTTGGGAAAGGCGGAGTACCGGAAAGATAGGGACCAATGGATCCACAGATGCAACTCCAAAGGGTGCCAGGCAAGGATTCGTGTAGAAGATCATCATCCGATTTTCTTCTCTGCCTCAGGTTCTTCAAAAACATCATTAGGCTTGCAGGCAGCCATTCTCTACTGCTCAGTGTCCGGAGTTCCACGCAATGCTGCCCATCTGATCCTAGATGTTGACCACAAGGCCGTGGAGAGAATCTATACCAATCGTGAGTTGGCAATGGCCCAACATGTACGCATGAAGGAAAGCAAGATCTGCTATGGCTGCAAAAATGGCTCTGATTGGAAGGATGTTGAGGCAGATGAGGTTGACATTGGTAAAGGAGAGGTAGAAGGACAACCCAACAAGGTCGAATGGGAGCAATGGGGAGGACTTGTGGAAAGAGGGAGGCCTGAATCCTTGCGATTGTATAAATTGAAACCAGCTCTGACCAAGAAGAGGGCCCCAGGTCCAGGACCAATTCGAAAGAAGGATTGGAAACCCATTGCCCAGAAGATCCTTGCCAACAAAAAGGTCATCCTTCATACAGATGGAGCCAGGGCCTACAAACTCAAGCTTGACCAGGTCATTCATTGCAACGTGGTCCACAAGAAGAAAAGGGTCACTGTCAATGGCAAAACTGCATGGCAGAAACCCCATTACACCAAGGTATACAATATCAAGCTACCCTCTGGTAAGGATCTGAAGGAAAAAAAATGGAACACAAATCATTGACCGCTTCTGGGGCCACAGGTGAAATGCTCAAAGACCTGCTTGCTTAGATTTTAGGTCCTGCTTACGTGGTTCCTTTTTTTTGAGTTTTGACATAGTATAAGGTGGAAGAGTAGCATTGCCGAGGGTTGAAAAAAGAGTGATGTTGCATCTTTAGCGTCATTTTGGTAGGCCCTGGGGGGGGGTGGGGTGAGCATATATATATACCTTAGACATTCTTAGACATCCAGGTGGATACTTCTCGAGGTGAATCGATGTTTGATCGGTAGGCTTTGGGGGGTCCAAATCATATCTTGTCTGGAGGTGGCCCTGGATGTTTTGGGATAATAATCCGGGTGCCGGCTGTCAGTGGGTGAGGGTATATCCAATACATAAGCCTCATAAACGGCAAATATTAATGATGCTTAGACATCATTAATATTACCAAACATGAGGTGAACGATGTTTTACCCCCAAAATCATACATCGTTACACACCGATTCACCTTGCTGATATGACTGGATGTCCACCCTTTCTTGAGGAAATTCTATGTTTTCGGGGGGGAGGGGGGCAATTTTAGGACCAAAAACCATCCCCCGAATCGTTTCCAACCATCAAATGCTCCATGTTTCTGGTTGCCTGGGTCAGCAAATGGCCTTCAACAACATTTCCCTAGGCTTCCAAACACCAAACGTGAGTAGGTACAGGTATTTGGACCTCAAAAAAGCTACCCTTCTCAGACCTTCTGTCGTCAGGTATTTGGAAGACTAGGGTTTTAACAAGGTCTAAGTCTATGTGTCCTTATGGCTTGGTGCCTGTCTGAATAGTAGACATGATCCATATAAGGTGGGCACCCGATTTTTTTCGGGATGGTCGGGCCCCCGCCCCACCTCTATATAACAGGGAATCCTTATCATGGGTATATAAACCCTTACGGAATTGGGTGGGAATGCTTTTCCCCTATTTCCTTAAGGATCTAGATATGTCCTAAGAATCCGGGATGGGACCCCTATCCAATCCTATGACCATGGGGATGAAAAAAAAATCGACCATCAATCCAACGAATTTTCGGGAGAGGTCTGGATTCTTAGGGGAATAATCCACGTGGGCGTTTCGAGCCGATCGTAATTAATGGAGTGACACGGCGCCAGCCCCTATATATAAATGTCCTTAAAATGAATGGGTTTCACTGGTGTGATTTCACCCTATACGAATATAGGGATGGAGTATTTCACTCCACTTAAAACCATCGGCCCGGGGCCCACTTTTTTGGTGCTGGAAGTTGAACCTTGAGACCTTGAGTTTTCCCTGATTTTAGGCCCGGAGGGGGCCCCAAAGGAAAGCCTTGTAGTCTTCCAGTCCCATCCATTTTTCAATGGCGAGCTGAAAAAAAACATCCCGGGGTTTTCAAACCCCCAAAAAACCAGGTGCTTTTCCTGTTCATCTCTAAAAATGAATCGGACCATGATGCTGAGTCGGCTGCGAAATTTCAGCTCAACAGGGATCCTGTTTTTTTTTACTTGCTCACTTTGAGGTACCCAGAGGACTTTGAGGGAAACAATGCTATTCCAATTGGTGGTTGAACCACCCATCTGAAAAATATTCTTGTCAAATTGGATCACTTCCCCAAGTTTCGGGGTGAAAATAAAAAATATTTGAGTTGCCACCACCTAGTATTTTAATCGACCGTTGAAGTTGATCAGGTCGGATATTTGAAACATGGAAATGCCTGACGAAAGTGGGATACTGCTTGGATGTCCCGGAAAGGAAGTGGATGGATCAAAGGGGATCGGATCAGTGGGTAAAATAACCCCATATATACTCCACTTATAACTGGGTTACAACCCATTTACTAAGGATTTCCTAAGTTCCTGGGACATCCAAGTATTTCAATGCTGACCATTTAAGGTTCCATTCATTTCTTATCATGGCCCTCGTAACCCTCCTAACTAAGTCCATCAAAACTATCCCTTCCAGAAATGGGGCATTTTGGTTAAGGGGTCATTATTAGCCACCATTGTCCCTTAGTAAGGTACAAACGTAGTTTGATGGGTGTAGTTTAGGGGGGGGCCATGATCTTATCTAGTTGGTGGTTTCAAACCATTTGAAAAATATGATATAGTCAAATTGAATCATTTAAAACAAGGATCGGGGTGAAAATATGTAAAAACATGAAGTTCCACCACCCAGTTTACACCCCCGAAAACTAACATGGAGCCTGAAAATCACCTGTTTGAAGAGGAAAATCATCTGAACCAAAGCTTCATTTTTGGGTTCCATGTTAGTTTTTGGGGGGAGTATCTCTGCTTACCAAGCAACAATGCTGAAGCTACCAATCTGCGAGTTATGTCGTGAAGACTCATGACCTCGAGTCAAATCACCCTGGAGATCACATGGAAGTTCCCCCCCTTGGCCCACTATTTGTTTAAAGCTTGGTGGTAGCAAGTTAAGCACAATTTTCAATAGGATAAGGGTTTTTGTTCATCATTCAAAACCCATGACGGATCCATAAAACTGGCATATATTTACCTACATTTAGCCCATTTTTTGATATGATAAATATAAATATTTCATACATCCTATCAGGCCTCGAAAGATGACCTTACTAAACATCACCTTAAGGTACCTGCAAGTTATCATTCAATTGTAAAGGGACATTCAAAACCCATTACGGATCCATGGGGCTACCATATTTACCTAAATCTAGATAGTTTTTTTGTGATACATGTTAACTAAATATACCATACATCTTCTGGGAAAGGAAACCCAGCATCTTGATAATAAGAAAGGTTGGCAGTTGAACGACTTCTTTTTGGGGTAAATTATCCAACAGCTTTTCGCTTCATAAGTTCAGCTCCAAACGTGGAACAAAAATGGTACATATATTCACCTCCCTAAGAATCATGGGATCTCAAGTCACTGGTGGGGACTGGAGATGCCAGAAGCCTGCGAAAAACATGCAGAGTCAAACCCCTCTATGGGAGGGTCCAACGAGTCTTAGGGCTACATTTAATTTACCACTATATTTACCATAAAAATCAACCAAATGTAGGTAAATATATCATACCTGGATCCTGTGGGATTGTTGTTTTTAAAGGCCATTTGTTTTTTTTGTGGAGAGCATTTTTACCCATTTTATGTGTGTGTATTATAGTAATCATGTATGTACCCTGGAAGTCACCCACCATTAAAAAAGGGTGGTTTCTTTTGGATGATGATAAACCCTTAGTTAAAAAAAGGTGGTTTGTAGGCAGCACTGATGAAAAACACATCCTCTATGGATAAGTGACTGTTAACAACTGTCTTCCCCCAGTCTTTCCCAAAGACTTTTCCGGGTTCATTCCTAGGTTTCGGTGGTTTTTGTTGCTTTTTCTATCTGTTTTAGGCACCTCCAATGTGTCCCCGAAACTTCAAGAAGGGTCCCTACAAGATGGGCGTTTCGAGCCGATTCTTTTGAATGGAGTGACATGGGGCCCGCTCCTATAAATGGCCGAAAATACATGCATAACTGGGGGTTTCAAGTTTTGACCCCTATAGATGGAGTTATTTCATCCTACTTGTAGCTGGTGATCTGGGCCCACTTTGCTTGCATGTTCTTCAAAAAAACGCGAACGCCACAATCTTCCAAAGCGACCATGTCCAGCATGTCCAGCATGTCCTGAATGACCAGCATGTCCTTCCTCACCATGATCTTCACCTTTGCCACCAAAGAATTGAGCGTTTCGGCAACGTTAAATACCATGAAGTCCTGTTTGCTTCATGTAAGGATCCTCCCAATGGATCATAAAATAATCCCTTATAATCCGTAGAGCACTGGGTAAGATGTCATTCCCCAAATATAAAGAATCTATCCAATACTATCCATGTATGGTACATTTACCCACATTTGGTTGCGATCAAAACCCGTATGACATTCCATGAAATTCTTAATAGGGATACTTACAATGGTTTATGAAATAATCCCTACCCCCTATATAACCCACCCAACCGGGGTTTTGATCAATGCTCATATGTGTTCACCATGTTCACAGTAGCAAAAGAACTTCACAATGACAAAGGACCATAACTAAAAAAACATAAATGAAAGTTAAGATTCTTTTTTGAGTAAACAGGCAACCACCCCTGAAATAAGCTTAAAAGTAAACCATTGGCTGAGTCAGATGATTTATAGCAACCAGACGTCCAAAGTCGAAACTGAGAAGATGTCATCACTGGACCGTCATGACAAACTGATCAAACAAATTTAAACCTCAACAGCTATGCCCCTTCTACAAGGTGGGCCCCTACCAGTTGTAAGTGGAGCTATAACCGTAACCCCTATAAGTAGGGTTATGGCCACAGTCACCCATTTATTTTCGGCCATTTATAGGGGTAAAAACTCCATTCATGGCAAGGAGGGGCCCACCCTGCAGGGGGCAAGGCTGAATGTTGCAAGTGTTTATACCTGGTTGGTGCTCAACCCCTGTTGCTCCTTCCAAACTTTAATCATACAGAAAAAAAAACACCGAACACATTTGCCAAGTACTCACTACTTGGAGGATCATCCCATTTAGTGAGTGGCTAATAATCCTGCTTAGTAAGTCCCCTAACTGGGACTCTTCCCCTTCCAAACGGCCTTTTTATGGCGTATAAATGGGGGTTACTAACTATACTTCAGTGGGGTGATCCTCCAAGTACAAGTACTAAAAGTCTTTAGCGGTTGCAGGCTGTTGGATGCGTTTTTTTGCCATCAAGAGACCACAGTCATGACCATGTCCATCTCCATGATCCTGGAAGGCGCCGAAGGCTCATTGCTCAGTGGTTCACCGGGAGGACAAAAAACAACGGGTGGAACCATGATGGAAAATGACTCGTTTTCAAAAAAAATGTCTTGGTAAAGGTTAGCCTTTGATCCCCTGCTATATATCACATGTTTTTAAAAGGGACATCGGTCATATTCAGAATGTAGGTGGTGGTTTCAACATGTTTCAACCCAACTGAAACGATATTGTTCAAAATGATATCATCTTTCCAAGTTTTTTGGGTGAAAACTCAACAAAAACTCCTTGGACAAAATCATCACTTAGTCAATTTTACCATCCTGGATGGCCCACATTTTTTGGTGATGGACTAACAAAATCTCAAACTCATTCAGCCACTTGGGACCATGAAAGACAAGTTTAAGCATTGTTTTTTTCCAAAATTTAAAAATATTTCTAATGCCACAAACCTTAAAGACAGATTGCAATTAAAATAACTCTGGGACATAACTAAGGTTTTGCAGGTCTTTTGCCCACCCCAAACTCCCCGGAGTTAACAGATCGCACCTCGTGACATTCTTCATGGCCATGGCTGTGTGAATGTGAATGACCTCCGGTTTGTTTCATTCGGGGACATGAAACTGTGGAGGCTTAGCATCCAATAGATCGAATGTAACAATGATGTTATTCCCTAGTCCCACTTTCCCAGATAGTCAAGACAAACAAAAAAAATGCTCCCGACAACCAACTTCAACCGCCAAAGTCGCAAAACTTGCTTCGAATATTGGACGATTACTTGGAGGATCATCAACTTGTACGTGGTCAATAACCATGGTTAGCAAGTCCCCTAAGTAGGTTTGTTCCCCTTCCAAATGGCCTTCGGCCGAAATGGTTTTTAAACGCGGGTTGCTAACCACTTGCTAAGTGGGACGATCCTCCAAGTACATGGAGTTTGGATTTGTTTTATTTTTTTTCAGATTTCGATCCTATAGGATTAAAGGTTCCAGTCACATCCAAAAATGTTTTTTAAACATCTATTTTCATGAGGCTAAAAACTCTAGTTGATCTTATATAATTGTTTGTATATCACACTTTTGGAAACAAGAAAAATGATTATTCATTCATTCATCCCTTGTGTTGATCCTTTTTTGGAATTCTTCGGCAGAAACATCACAGAAACGTTGCCTTGATTAAGCACGATGAATCGTCAAAAATGCATGATGACTCCTATTGGAAACCCTTTGATTGCATTCCCCCCTTCGGAAAACTACTGTTGAACATACGCAAGTCTACAAAATCTAACATTCACCCCAAACAAGTTAGACTTCTCTGTCTGTCCGGTGCTCCACCCCCGAAGCAGTTTCGAAACTGTTTGGACTCTCCATTTTTGGTATATGGAAAAGTTGGCGGAAACCCAGTCCTTATATATATACACCATGCACCAGCCATCGTTATCTTTAGAGGATCATCCTGCAACCGGAGTCCAAGAGACCATGTCCGCCATGTTCACCATGTTCTGGAGGTCGTTCCTCTTCCTCAATTTTGCCCTCAGTAAAACAGGAGTGGCAACAAAGCCGGAGTCCGGCCATCTCGAATGCTAGGATGTCCCGTTGGAAGTTAGGATCAAAGGTTGGTAAATCATAGGTTATAACTCCAAGATAACTAGTCAGCAACTAAACGCAGCCTTTTGCAATCAATTCTTACATCTTTGCATGTACCATCAAGTGTGTATGTGTGTGTGTGTGTCTTCGGCCAGGTTGTGTGATTTGAGTTTGTCAGAACTAGTCAGCAACTAAACGCAGCCTTTTGCAAACAATTCTTACATCTTTGCATGCACCATGTCATATCTTAACACTTTCAGTTCTGCAACTAAACGCTGCAAACGCAACGACTTACCAAAAAGCTCCCCCCAAGGGTGAGGACACAAAATCACAAAAGCGCCACGACTTTAACAACTGGGTGTATAGGTCATAACTCATTCACAAACCAGCTACTAACATTCTGGGACATCCAAGTGGTCCGACGTGATTTTTTGTTCTTTACATTTTATTCGCAGTTCACTTGAAAGACTACTCTCTCCCATAGGATCCAAAGGGAATATCCAGCTACATTTTAACATACAAATCAACCATGTGTAGGTAAATATACCACACATGGATCCTATTGCTATGGGTTTGAAACAAACAAATACATAATGCAATCAAGGAATCACCCCAATGGTGAACAACTATTGAAGAAATTCACCTGATTTCGACTCAATAGAATCTATTGAAAGATCTTATGGCCTGTGTCTTTATCCATCTTACTTATTTCCATGTACCCATCGCAACAAGCAGCACCCTGGCCCATGATATACTGCCACGTTCAATCCCAAAGGTCCCAAATCAATTCCGATGGAATTCACGTTTGTTTAAATAAAACAAATACAAATCATACAAGTCAGAAACTAAAAAACAACAACAAAAAACATCTAAAGAAACATATATACTTCATATCCTTTTGCATACATGTATGGCATACTTTACCATTAAACAAGCAACCAAATGTATATGCAGACTATACCATATAACATAGATCCTATGAATATGAAACCCATACAAGTCCATACGAGCCGATATGAATCTAAAGAAAACACATCAACCGACATGGATTCATAGCCAAGAAAATGTTATTTGCAATAGCTAAACTGCTAAACATGAACCCTGCAAGTCCAAAGGTTCAGTAAAACGAGCTCTTTTGTAAAAGACCAAATTTTACTTGACCTTTTCGTCCGACTGAAATTCAGCCATCTTCCGACGAGTCTAGCACTTACTACATGCTACAACCACCTCAGTCCTGGAAAACTGGGGCCCTGGAGATTCACGGTACTTTCACGGTAGATTCACAGTTTTAGAGGGTCTTTTAAAGTTTTTGATGGTCTTTAACTAAGAGGTTCACGGTAGATTCACGGTAGATTCACGCTAGCAAGTTTTATGTTGAATTTGAACCATTGAAAGGTGCAACAATAGCCAAAAGTCAGAAGAAGTAAAACTAGGTCTTTAACAGTAAAGTATGGTCTTTTACTTCCGACTTAAAAGACCAAGTTTTACGAGGTCTTTGACTTGGAGGGGAACATTTCAAATTACACTTCATAGCGAAAACCCACAACCTTTTGAAACTATAGACCTATGTTCATGTAATGTCAGTATACGGTCTAGATACAATCCCAAATGATCTAGATATATCAGTCGTCAGAGAGAACCATAGCAACACATGTAAACCCCTTGGTGAAGTTGACCTAGGCACCTCAATTACACTCACCTACGTTGAACGACTACAATCGTTTTCGGGATGGTATACACGACTTTCCAAGCACTCTTTTCAAACTCAGGGGTGTATACGGGTGATTTGAGACAACTCCCCTCCTAAACCTACTACAGTAAACCACGCTAAAAACAGAATAGTTAAAGTTTTGAAAAAAACTTTGGAAAAGGAAACGCAGCTAGAAACCACCGCGTTTCAGGTTCCATGTTGAATTTTGGCTGTGTATAGACTGACAGGGTCGATTAACTCCTTGACAGACGTATCGGGAGGCCCGAAAAGGGTCGCCAGAGACCACAACTTGATTGTTGTGCCTATAACGTGACTACTACCGTTTCTAAGTCGTGGGAAGGTTTTTCTTGTTGTAGGAAGTTTTTTATTTGTCGTAGGGATGTTTTCTATGTCGTGGGAAGAGCACCCTCTCGTATTCGAGATGGTCGGGCCCCGCCTCTAAAAGCTAATCCGTATATTGGCTATTTTAAACCCCTACGGAATTGGTTGGGTTTATGAGTTTATCCCCAATTCCACTCTTGGAGGATGGGCTCCCAGTTACAGTAGTCATCCCCATTTATAAGCTATGAAAAGGCCATTTGGAAGGGAACCCCAGTTAAAACATGTTCTAACCAAAGCTCTTAACCACTTACAACCAAGTCCTGGGATGATCCTTCAAGCTGGGGCTCCTCAAACAATTTTCAAAAAAGACGACCAAAACACCAACAAATTTATTCCCTGAGGGTCCAGAGATGTCCTGAGAATCCGGGATGGGACCCCGATCCAATCCTATATGATCTGGGGATGGGATTTTTGGACCATCAATCCTACGAATTTTCGGGAGGGGTCTGGCTGGATTCTTAGGGGTTGTAGATTTGGCATGGCTGGCCATCTTTTTGGAAGAAGGAAAATCCCACAAAGTGGGCTCCAACAACCCAGGTATAAGGGTTAGAACCTCTATAAACTGGGCTTACAAATAGGTAACTGGGGTTATTTCACCCCTATAAGATGGAGTTGTAACATGTTGTAACCATACTTACAAGGTGGGCCCCCCACGAGTTATCAGTGGTACAGGTCATAGTCCTCGGCCTCAGCGTTGGACAGCATGACGATGTCGGAGATCCGATCATCATTGATCTTCAGTCCACCGAGCAGAGTGACCTGTTTGTCTACCTCCTTCCGCTGTCTGTCACACCAATTGGCCGAGACCTCCTGGTCGGCTTGGGTTTTGTTGAACCTCGCCTGGTGAATCCACGGGACACCCTTGTATCCAGCGTTGCCCCAGACGTCGTTCCCTGCCCATCCGACCATCACCAACACGGGTCGCAAAGGAAGTCCTCTCTCTCGACACAAACCCTCCAGTTCATCAAGGCCTTCAGAAATGCCCTTGATGATTTGCTTGAGACCCTTGCCCCAGAGCAGTTTGCCCCTGTAATCCTAACCAAATTCTCCTAGTTGAGTTAAGTTCTCCCGAGGAAGAAAAAACGACTGTCCACGCCGGTGCCTATGTGGTAGGGATCTGACCCCTCCAACCGGAAAAAAAGATAAATAAAAGTTGTGCAAGTTCAACCATTCAGGGTTTTTATAACCCCAGGCAAACCCTATGCATTTTCAGTCATTCATAAAGGCCCCACATTTTCGTTGCGCAACGAAAACCTCCATGAGGTTTCACGAGGTTTCCCCGGCTCCGCTCGGCTCCCGCGCCAAATCATAGGCTCCAATGTTCGTCAGCTCGGAGGCGGGAAGGATCTCAGCTTGGAGGCGGGTGTGGATGTGGGTTTCCTACCCCCCCACTGATCATGGACCGACCCCCTTCAGGAAATAAGGGTTTGCATAGCCGGCCTTATTAAGGGAAACCAATGGTTAGTACGATGATCATGCCTTATTAAGCCGCGTCTTGATTTTGAAGAGTACCATTTTCCGAATTCAAAGGCTGGGATATCTGATAATTTTTTTGGACCCATTTTTTGGGGGGTTCCTATTTTGGGGGTTCATAAGAATTTTGAGATCATATAGATCCCTACTGTTCTTTTGGGAGGTATTTGACACTAAGGATCCGTTTGTACGTCCGAAAAAGAATCCGGGATGGGACCCCGATCCAATCAAAAAATGACCGATTGGGATGGGATTTTGAAACCATCAATCCTATGAATTTTCGGGGGGTCTGGATTCTTAGGGTTGGTTTTGTTTTTTTTGGGGGGGCGGGGGGTGAAGAAATATCAAAGGATTGTATGGTATATCTAATTACATGGATGGTTGACTTTTATAGTAAATGTAGGCAACTGTAGATGACTGTAGGTAAATGTAGGTGAGGAAATACTGGTCATGGAAGAAATCCCAAACAACCACCTGGGATGTATAAAACCGTTGTAAATCATGGGATAATTGCCATATCAACTGGTTCAGGATTTCTTCCATCAACAGTATCACAGGATCCTATGATAGATTTACCTACATAGATGGTTGACTTTTATAGTGAATGTAGGTACATGTAGGTAAATACACGATACATGAGTGCTATGGGAATAGAAACACGCAACTCTGAAGATTTTGAACAGTTGCCCCTAGAGTTGTTGTTTAGGGGCATAAGTGGACATTATAAGCTGTTGTTTTGAACCCCTGAGCTTCTAAAGTTTTGTTAAGTAAATCGCAACCACCCTGTGATAATGGAGATTCAAGGGTCTGTTTTGCTTTAGCTTTCCATATCACTAGATAGATAGGTGCTTTAATACCAATCTAGTCTATTTCAGGTGAAGTAAATTATGGTTGCCCATATGATGTCTTTTCATGGATAGCTGATGAATAGCCACCTCAATCAAAGGTTCATTCAGAATTTCAAGTAGTTGTAGCCTATACGTACCTACATGCTGGCTGATTTCATGTGATCTGTTTGCTCATTCTCGGCAAGGTTTCCATATATGACATTCTTAGTGGGGCAGGAATTGCATCATGTATTTCACTATTCCCTTAGGGATCCAGGTATGTCCTAAGAACCCGCAATTTCTCTATAATCCTATGACTTGGGGGTGGGACTCAGACCATCTCCACAGAGACAGCCTGGATTCTTAGGGATTATTGTAATCACAAGAACTGGTCCATTTCCAAACAGCTCAATTGAACAAGTAGAAGATCAATAATCAAAATCATGGACAATCAATGATCATCTCATAAGAACGGGTTGTTTGGTAGAGATCTTCATCATGTCTAGTGAAAAAACCTGCATTTATATATATATATATAGTACTGTAATTCAACTGTTCCGGGTTCAAAAAAAATGGTGTTTTGTGTTAAACATGGCCACATGAACAAGAGGAAATGTATGTAAATATTGCCAAAACCCCATGGGGCATGAACGTGAGATTGTGGGATTGGATTTGGTTTCCTGACTGACTTCCCTCGTGGTATTCTTTTTACTGACCAACTTTTATCCTTGGCTCTTCAACAGTCCTGTCCGTCGAAAGAAAGTCCCAGAAAATTCAGGGAAAAAAAACAGAAATGCGGTGATGCATGGTAGATTTTAAAAGCTTCATTTACAAATTTGTCCCATATATAAGGCCTTAATAAGCCCTAGAGATCCAGGCAAACACCGAAACTGAGAAGATGTCATGACTGGAGTCAAAAAAACACCAAACCTGAAGAGGTATTCGCCTGGACATCTACTAGGATGTCCCAGGAGGGTAGGATCAAAGGTATTGGTTTTTATCCCAATAAGCTTCATAGCTCCCCTTCCAAAGAAATCGAACGTTCGTGCCCTGCAAAGGAAACGACTGCGAACTCGATGGGGAGGTCCCTGGAATTCAAGGCGGCAACTTGATCTGCAGTTCTATAGCGTCAAAAACTCCTAGGCTGTTGATGTTGCGATCCAAAACACCGTGCCAGTCAATCCCAATGCGGAACACTTAGCCCATGACCACGGCGTTCATAACGCAACATGCGCTCAATGTCAGGACTCCCATTCCAGGCCTGGTGCGGGGCCCACTGAATGACCTGAAATCTAGGACCGTCACGACGACGACGTTGTGCTTCAGTGATGTAGGGTTCGCTGCGTTGGTCTGCTTCAGGATGTGGGGCAAGTCCAGACCCTTCAGTCTGAGTTGGAGCGACATCCAAATATTTCTACAGCTTTAAATGGTAAAAATAACACCCCAAAACATGTCCGCGTCCAAAAAACCTCCAACAAAACAACGAACTGGGCACTCCATACGCCCTTGACGCTGGGAACAATGGGCGCAGTGTCATTAAAGGATCGAATGCGATTCCAAACCTACCATGGGAACCAACCCGCTGGATCCGGTGCTCGTCAAATTGGATCATCTCATTTGAAACCACTATGTACCTATAGCAACCAATTGCGACCACTTGCTCCTTATCTAGTGCGAAAACGGGCCATCTTTTGCTCATGCATGCTCATCACGATCAGCACCAGCCAGGTCAAAAAAACTTCATTGTTTCAAGGAATTCGTGAATCACCAATAATTATCCAATATTTTGCTGGCATATGGATACAGGGATATCATATATCATACAAATATGATTTGGAATGTATTGGATTGTGTACTTGAAATAGCTAACCTCACATTATGGAAGCTTGGAAGGTTTGGATGCATTACTGGGTAAAACAAACCCCGATCGTTATCGATCGTAATAATAAATGGAGCCATAACTTATAACCCCTATAATCACCAAACAGTTCAGGTACCTAAAGTGGATGTACTCACATATATAAGTTATAAGGTTCAGTACCTCCATTTTAGGTACCCGAAACTTTTGGTGATATAAGCACTGGGTTATGGCCCTAGTTATAAACATCCATTTTTGGCCATTTATAGGGGACCCTTTTGACTCCATTTATGACGATCGGCTCAGGGCCCAGCTTGCAATAATTCACTCAAAAAGCAAAGTCTCAGGCCAATTGTGCAGTCACTTTCCCCTACTCAACTCATTGAAAGTAAGTTTGGCTCGCTGTAGTTTGCCCAAATATGGTGTATATATAAACATGTGTAATGAAAAACATGTATAATATATATATATAATTTGAAATATATACGATCTATTATGTCAGGGAAAACTAAATTATTGGGGAGGGGTCTTTGCGGGGGTGCCTCAGATTCCCATGATATTATGAGAAACCATTTACTAACCACTGACCACTGACCTTGGAGAACCCCCCCCCAAAAAAAAAACTCCCTTTAGGATGAATCAGTTGGACGAATCCAAACGAGTTTTCCATGTGTTTTTTTTGTTTTCTTTGTTGTTTTAACAGCACTACCTGAAAATTTCAGGTGCGAGCTGTTAGTTTCAGGGAGGGTAACTGATGGCAGGGATGTAGCTAGAAAAATTTACCCAAAAAACGGACCAAGATATCCATGACTTTTGTATTACACTAAGAATCCAGACCCCTCCCTAGAGTAGGATTGATGGTCGAAAAATCCCATCCCCAGGTCATAGGATTGGATCGGGGAAATCCCGGATTCTCAGGACATATATGGATTGTTAGGGTTAATTAATTATAAACAAAATAAAAAACATCAAAAAACTCTTTCCATCCTTGGCTCATTGGCTCATCATTGCCACATCACAATCAGCACCAGTAAATGTGGAACAAAACCGTTGGAAAACTAATGGTTCGACAACTAAAATCCCCAAAGTTAAAAGGAACATCCTTTGCCAAACCATTGTTCTTTAGGGTCCAGCCGTTAGTTTGACATGAATTTTGTCCAATGGGTCATGTTCACAGCCATGTTTTGGCCTCTGCCAAAACCCTCAATGCAACGACGACTGGAACTTCGAACATTGACTCGAACACGTTGACGCCTCTGCCACGTCAGAATCATTGACCTGAAACCCGGGGGGTGAAGGGTGAATCCCATATGTTCATTTATTAAATTTATTAACTCTTCGATGATTGTATAAACAGCGCGTAAATATATCTATCGAATAATTTAGTTATTTGGGTGATAAATATGGTCTGGTCTTTCTGAAGAAGATATCTCTATATCTGAACAAATTCTGTACATATAGACATCAAGACATGTACATAGAGTTTCTATACATATATATTTAAATATACATATATAGAGCCTTTCCATTTATTGTATGTTCAAGGTTTTAGTAAGGAGGAAGGTTCGACATGGACGAATCATACCCCCGAATCATACCCCCGTACCAAACCCCGAATCATACCCCAAAACCATACCACCGAATCACACCCCACAAGATACCATTACTAGCGCTAGCACTACTACTACTACTACTACTACTTCTACTACTACTACTAGTACTACTACTACTACTACTACTACTACTACTACTACTCTTACTGCTCACTACTACCACTACACTACTACCCCTACACTACTACTACTACTACTACTACTACTACTACTACTACCACTACCACTACCACTACCACTACCACTACCACTACCACTACCACTACCACTACCACTACCACTACCACTACCACTACCACTACCACTACCACTGCTACTACTACGTCCCCACAGTCCTGAGTTGTGCCCGAGCCATACCCGAATCATACCCGACCCACACCCGACGGCCCAGGGTGGGCAGAGTCAGGTTAGTTCAGTTGGTAGTGCACAGGGCCTGTAGCGCTTGGGCTTAAGGCTCAATTCCCGGCCGGTGCTTGGATATGAAGGTTTTCGGGGCCACGATCCATACCCGCGAATCATACCCCCGAACCATACCCCCGAATCATACCTCAAGTCAAACCTTCCGGTCCGGGCACGGATTAAACGGAAATAGCCATATATAGATAGATATGTCTGTAAATAAATAAATACAAATATAAATATCCAAACAAAACAATGCTTTGACCGGAATCCCCGAAGAATCCTGTTTGCAGTATGCATGGTTAAAGTATCAGGGGTGTAGCCTGGATTACATTTGCAAACCATGCTGATCTACCATGCATATTTGAATGTAAACACATACATCATCTACAAACTAAAGTGCATTGATGGATCTACCGACGATCTACCTAGTATACAAGCTTATGTACCCTGAGAATCCAGACCCTTGCCTAGAGTAGGATTGATGGTCTAATTCCCATCCCCCGAACAGGAATATAGGGGACATCCCTTTCTTAGGACATATCAGGATCCTTAGGGGTACGCAGATCTAATTATATTACTGCATATATATTGGGTATCTCAAAATGATGTTCCAAAGCCACATGGCTGGTTGACTATAGTTGTAAACCAATGGACTCCAACTCCACTATAAACTATATATGCACGTGATTTAATTGGAAACTCATAGGTTCAATGTTAAGTTTGCACTTTGTCTGATTTATCTGGATAAAATGTCAACAACCTCCAATTTGTTTGAACTATAAGGGACAATTTTTGCAAGATTTTCCCATTTGAAAATCCATCATTTGGTGTGACATCTGCTCTTTATGTCGCTTGACACCTATCCCGTCCCTGGGGGCGTCAGAATTTTCTGGCCACACCCACTTGCTGGCAGTTTTTGTTGAGGCCCCAAACCAAGTCGAGCTTATTCAGAAGGATTTTATCCGCAAAGGAAATCTGTGAATGGCGCTCCTGTTTTTTTTCAATTGAGGCGTTTGCTTTCTTTGCGTTTCGGCATTTCTTTTGTTCGGCATGGATGATGGGATGGTTAGCTATAGCTGAGGGGGATGATTCAATTGGTATGATATCTCTATATCTTAGTGACAAACATCCTTTGTATATACATACAGGATGTAGCTCTTTCATGTCTAAAATATCTAATATCTTTGAAGAATTTACACATCCCCACTTTCAATGCAACATTTACATCAAGTTTGATCCCTCCAAATACAGCAAACCTAGCTGCGGGTTGGTTGGGAAACACCCAGTCACGAAAAATGGAAGATTTCCCCCAAGTTTCTGGGTTTAATAAGAAAAATCTTTGAAAGCATCTAAGTTCTGAGATTTATCAGACATTTCCTTACTCCTGTTACTCCTGTTCCAGCCATTTCCAGTTGTTTGTTTCCTAGCCCTCATAGACATCCCCCCGGATCGCCCCGCCCAAAAACTTGTTGCTCGGCACGAGCCCGCCACCTGGTCTTGCTCGTCGGCAGCACACTCGCCCAACCGATCCAGAATGGTCTTGCAATCCACCAATGTGATGGTACCATCCTTGTTCAACTAATGGTAAATTGGTGGTTTGGGTTTCTAGGGATACGACTAAGTAACAATCCCTTTCAAAAGGGAATTCCAGGAATCCAAACCACCAATTGACCATTAAATGACTTGCTTAAAAAGAAAAACATGGAGTTGGCTGGGCCCCGGGGGATTCTTACAGCCCGATAAAACGAACATCGTAGAGAAATTAAATGAAGTGATGGAGGTGTGTATATGCATGGTTTTGATACACCTGAGTATTTCAAATTGTTTTGATACGATTAAAAAAATACTGATTATAAAACTGTGATATGATGTGTACATTTCCATATCCATACCTATGCGAATGTGTACTTTCTGGCCAAATTATAACCCTAGTATTCCCTCTACCCCAAGATCCCTACCCCCCAAAAACAACACCATAAAACTCCGGGGTTAGAGAGTTTCGGAAAAAAAAGAGAGACAATTTCGACACATCTTAGCTCTTGGGCACTTTGCTATTTACAGCTTTGGCACTATCAATATTTCACCTCAGAATGACTGTTTCAGATTAGTGAAGTAACCTAAATACAATTTGCCCACATCATACGGTTGATGGAAGAAATCCTGTATCAGTTGATAGGTTACTTATAGGGTTTTAGCACCATCCCAGGTATGTGGACGTTGTCCAAACTGGTGGTACACCAAATGACGATTCAAAGGATACCTCCAAAGGTTCAGTCATTGATGATGTCTGGCCAAATTATAATATTTCGCCAACCTAAGGTTTCCCGGTGTCCCTGAAATAGCCGGAGATTTCCCTTACAATTCACCACCATTTGCTATCTTTGGTCGTGTTTTCGGTCGCTATAATTTCACACCAACTGTGATGATAAATTCTACATTTCACTTGGAGATTTATTTTCACAAAAAACAACTCATGGTCTAAATGTCCAACTTGGAAAGTTCAAAACTCTCAGGTATTTTAGGCAACAACACCCACATGGTGACTGTTACATAAACCTCTACGGCTGAAAATCACCAGAAGCTGAGCTCCCAGACCAATTGGAAATATTTCGCCTGGAAGCGTTTGAAGAAGCGGAAGGTTTGGGTCGGACATGTTGACTGGATGGCTTTAACATACCTAGTTGGTGGTTGAACCAACCCAGTTGAAACATATTAGTCAAAATGGGTTCATCTTCCCCAAATAGGGGTGAAAATAAAAAAATATTTGAAACCACCACCCAGATACCTTTGGTTCCCTACTAGGATGTCCCGTTGGAAGTTAGTAAAGGATTCGGATCAGTGGGTCATACCCCCAACATAATAACAAGTGAAATACGCCTTTCGAAAGATAGGATGGGATCAACTATCAATTGGTACTTCAATAGCCGGTCTTATTAATGGAAACCAATGGTCAATGAGCCCTTAATAAGGCCTTATTATTTTCGGGGGGGGGGGTACTTTAGGGAGGGTAGGTTGACTAGCAATATACTAGCAATGATGTTTATCATAATCGCAAATGATATCAAATGAGTTTGTAGTGTTGATGGTTGAGAAATCATCCTGCACTACTTGAGATGTATAACACGCTGTGCAGAAAAACAGCATATTGTTAATTCATTCATATGTAATCCATATCAACTGGTGCATGAATTCAGTCAATAGAAGCCAATTTCATTTCAAGGTTTTACCATAGGTTAACCAAATATAATAAATATAGGTGTTTTTTGTCACCCAATGGAAAAGATATGCTTGTCGAAATGGGTGAACATGTTCTCCCAAATTGCGGTTAAAACAATGAAAATCTTTGAACATCTTCCCCCACAACCTAGAATACTCGATTTATGTAGGCATTTTGGTATCTTCTTTTACCCTAAAGAAAAAATGGACAAAGTTGCAACCTATAGAAGAATGTCCAGTTTACCCGGGTTACCCTAGGATCCAATGACCAAAACGATGCGCTTCGAGTCACTGAAGGGCAAACAATCACTATACCCCAAAGATCCAGATATATCCTAAGAAAGGGATTAACCCTACAATCCTATTGTGGGGATGGGATTGGGACCATCAAACCTACTCGAATCGGGAAGGGTATGGATCCTTAGGGATATAATATTTACCTGACTCCTCCTTTCCGGGTGTGAAATTTGTGCCTCACAAAAGCCACCAAATGCAACCTCGGAGGGTCTAGGTAACATTATGACTATAAAAGAATATGAATACCCTTAGGCTAGTTGGTGGTTGAACCAACCCATCTGAAAAATTCTAGTCAAATTGGAAATCTTCCCCCAAATAGGGGGTGAAAATGAAAAAAAGATTGAAAGATTTTGAAGCCACCACCCAGTTATGACTATAACATAACCCTGAAAGTCAACCACCATTTTAAAAATGGTGGTTTCTTTTGGAAGATGATAAACCCCTACTAAAATAATGGTGGTTCGGAAACCAACCTATAAAAAATGGTGGTTGGACTTCCAGGGATAATATAAATAACCTTATGGTTTGACATTGTAAGTTAGAATCCGGCCAAACTTGTCCTCGATCCCCAAACCCTCCACTGGGTTGCTGGGACAATGTCGGGCGTTTGTCTCAATGTCCTGCCCAAGGTCATTGCATTTGGAAAAAAAAACGAATCGAGAAAAAAACGCATGTTTTTTTCAAATTCCAATCTTTTTGGGGTCATTGAATATATGTTGTGTGAAGTTTTTGAGTATCTCAGGATTGATGTGACACCTTCGTGGATCTTCACTTTTTTTTTGGGAAAGAACAACTCATTGAAGAGTCAAAAATATCACCTGGACCGTCCTGCAGTGGTACCAAAAAATGATATCTTTGAACTGATGTCGTTTTCACATCTTTGGCATTTTGAACCCCAAAATCTTGGCGATTTTTGGAGGAAAGTGGTCGAAATTTCCCAAACTAAATCAGGGTACCAGGTGGGCCACTATACGAGTTATACATGGATTAAAAAACCCGTACCCCTAGTCTTCCAAACGCCTTGTGTGAGTAGGTGTGTGCGAACCCCCAAAACACCTCCTGAGAAAGTTTTTTGGGGGTCCTTTCACTCCTCTTCAGAAGGTATTTGGAGGATTTTGGAGACTAGTGTACTAGGATATCCGTGGAAGCTAGTAACGATTCCATCGTTAGTTTAAAACCTATTTACGGGACGTATCCAACCTACTTATATAGGGGTTAAAATCCATTTACTAACCTCCATGGACATTCTAGTAGAATTAGGGTTATAACCCCAGTTACCCATTTATGAGGCCATTTATAGGGGTCAACTGGTTATCTACATGAATATTTAATACTACCACAAGTTGTTTTTCAAGAGTAGCCCAAAGAAAGACTTAGACTATATGACTATATTATGCACATGAGTTGATATTTGCTTTAGAATCTCCAGGTTGTCAAAGATACACAAGCTGCAAATGGCAAATCAAATGCGCTTATGAATAAGTTTATGCATTCTAAAACATCTCAGTATGAAAACGCATTTGAGGGATCCCAGTACTTCATGAGCAGGTACTTTGACCCAACATTTCTCTTCAACTCTATCCTCCAATATTTGCCAGTGTTTGGTGTATGATTCTTTTTTGCAGGGCCCAAAAACACTCTCAAACACCTCACTGATCTCCTGATCGCCACCTGGTATGTCTATAAAACATCCGTTAACTGCCGGTGGGCTCCTCACAATGGGAACGGGATCTGCCATTCCGGTGGTTTCGACCTTGCGAGGGAGCAACATTTGGAGCCCGACTTTTGAAGTTTTAAGGATGGGCAAATGTCTGCAAATTCATGATGGGTTAGAAGAAGAAATTTATAGGTCGATACATTTTCCTTTGAGGGCCTTTTTGCCTGAATTTCAGGTGTCAACCTAATTTGTTCGGCCCATTTATGGAAGGATTCCAGTACTAAAATGCTGGCAAACCCCTTTCCAGCAAACGAGTTATAGAAAAAGGTCAACAAAACGTTCCTCAAACTTAAAAAGGTGTTGCTACTATTCAACAGAGCGTACCTGGAAAACAGGTTGCGGAAGTTGATTTCCATCAACTTTACCCTTAAAACCAGCCAGAGTTGCCAAAAAAAATGGTACACTAGGTTTTCCAGGTATATGTTTCTGGAAACTGGTGCATGTCAATAAAACTCTTCACCAATCCGGATACTTGATTACCAGAACCTCGCTGGACAATTTCATCCATTTTCCCTAAGAATCCCATCACCCCTCCCCAAAATTCGTAGGATTGATGGTCGAAAAATCCCATACCGGTCATAGGATTATAAGGGAAATCCCTTAGGACATATCTGGATCTTTGCCCCGTAATCGGCCTAATCTTTGCCCCTGAAATCATGTCGGCGATTGTCTCAGTTTTTTTGGTAATATCACTCCACCTACACCATTTATACAAAGGATTATAACTTATATATAGTACTCTTTATGCTAGTCATGGTTTAGCAAAAACACCGATTAACCTCGTTTAACCATATGAGTCCAATCAAACCAGCCACCAGCCACCACTAAAAACCTATCAAACAAAAGAACTCAGAGCTCTTCCCAAAAACAGGGGACCTTTTCAAAGCACATATCTGATTTAGCCACTTGGACCTTAGTGAATAACATACAAACTTGACATCTTTCCTACGGTTGATGGAAAAAATCCTGCACCATTTGATATGTAGTTTATCCCATTACTTACAGGGTTTTATACATACCAGATGGTGCAGGATTTCAGTATGTAGTGAACTTTCAAACTTGACATTTTTCATATTTGTCCTATTACATATTATCCCTAGACATCCAAACACCTGATGAGGATCGGTCTTTGAGCCCCACCAAAAAAAAACTCTCTTTTTTGAAGGCTTTTAGGGATTCCATTCACACCTCCTTACAATGCATGACTGGAGGATTTTGGAAACACCAAACCTAAGAAAGTATGACTGGATGTCCAAAAGGTTTAGTCTATACACATAAATCATTTGAAACGACAAATTGAATACTCCTACTCAAGTGCCTGGAATTTTTGATATTAGTAATCTTAGATTTGCATAAGGTCGTTGGAAAAAGTCAACAGAACTTCTACAAAATGGTGGTTTATTGGTGATGTACCATGGTACAATGTAAAAAATCACCCAAAACATAAACAACAACCATTTTTACCAACCACCCTGGACGTTGATATTAGGCAAATCGAAAAGCTTTATCTGGTTTGCTGGACACAAATCGATCAAAGCTGCCACGTGACAAGAACAGCGTCCAGTGCACTGCCGGTCTCCATCTGTTTGCCTCGATTGTCGCGTGGATTTCAGGGGTTTCTTTACCCATACCCTAAGAATCCTTGGGATGTCATGGGGTGTCAAAATCACATGTTTTGAGGCACCAGGATTGTCATTAGGAGGGTCCGGTGTTTCCGTAGGAGGGGTTAGGATTCTTAGGACAGCATCCATGTATGGTATATTACCTACACTTGGTTAAGATAAAATGGGAAATTAGTAGATATAGCTCGGGGTATAACATGGTATAACACCAACTCAAATCCAATGTACTATCTTTGGTGGAAATTCCTCAAAATTAATGAATATACTTGCATCAAGTTTCATTTCCCCCCCAAAAATGGGTTCCATTGAATGACCGACCCCTGTTTTTTCCCGTAGTCGTGTTGTTTTTTTGTTTGGAGGGATGCGGAACAGCGGCAGCGATTCTTGTTTGGCAATTTGTTTGTTCGCTTTGGTCCTTTGAAAGAAAAAACATTGCAAGTTGAGTGAGACATGCATAGCATTAACATTGTTTTTTCCAATAAAAGGGGGGGCGGTTGAATAAGAAGGCCTTATTAAAACGTATCTGGAATCCTAGATCAGTGCACCCTGGATCAGTCAGGTCTTGTGATTGTTTTTTCGTGCTTTTTCTTTGCTAAGCCAAAAAATAGCAAACAAAATCACAACATGAAAAGGACTGACTAACCCTGTGTCACAAACACACACAAAAAAAACACAAAGTGAATCCCAAGTACACTCCCCGTAAACAAACAAAAAAAGCACCTACCCGGAGGCCTTTACCAAAAGGAAGACCTCATCTTCTTCCAACCCTAGTGATTCAGGTGCTATGTCTGTGAGTTTCAGGGAGGGCGAATCTCACCCCTCCTACTCCTTTGGGACCCGGAACGGATAGCATCAAAAGCACCCAAGAGGTCGCCACGGACCTAGGGCGGGTTTCATTTTCCATGATTGTGCCCGTACTTATGGTTAATCAACCCAACCCCAAACCACCCCAAACGTACCCCCGTTCGGAAATAAGGGTGTAATAAGGTCTTATTGAGGGAAACCAATAGATTAAGAAGCCCTGAATAAGGTATGATTTCCAGGGGGGGTGGTTGATATGTGGTTGATAAGCCAAAAACATAAACGATTGTCTTTTGTTGAACATCCAAAGTGTTTTCCCAGTCTTCCCTTTTTTTTGTTCGAACCTCACAGGGTTTCGGGGGCTCGGTGTCAAAGGACCAAAGGACCAATGGACCCCCCAAACTGAGAAGCCTCTTGTGAGGAGGTCTTTTTGCTCATACCCAAAGGCTCATACCCAAAGGTTGAAGGATGGACAGCCAAAATGGTACATCTGGCTCCAAGATGGTCAAAGTAGAAAACGCACTTTCCATTGGGCCACTGCCCCAAAAGCTCCCCCAAAAGCTTGTTTTGTTGAGAAAGTATAGGTATGATACACTCAATCTACATAGGGAGGTACTGTTGATGGAAGAAATTCTGCACCACCTGGGACGTATAAGAACCCTGTAAATAATAGGATATACTGCCTCTCAACTGGTGCAGGATTTTGGCCATCAAGACTACGAGCCCATCTATGATTCATCTAGGTAGCAAACTTCTGAGCAAATATTACTCAAGGGTACATAAGTGGAGTTTATATTCCTACTTATGCACCCTCGAAAACTACCATGGAACCCCACAATTGGTGGTTTGTAGATGTGCTTGCTTTTGTAAGGAACATTTTCAGGGCTCCATGTGTATAGCTGAGCAAAAATTACTTAATGTATCACTGGTTGGACCTTGACTGATGGAGATCGTAAAGAAGGCACTCTGGGTCTACAGTTGCAAGGCATTTTTCATAATGGTACCTATTTTATTAGTGATTACCCCAAAACAATCCATTTCAGGGCGTTATTGTAAGAAATATTTCCTTAAAATCTCTTGTGACATATCCTACATCAACCCACGGGTTTACCCCTAGGGTTCCAGTCATACTCAACGTGAAGGATCTGTGTGTCTCAGGGACCCCACAGAAACTTCCTACCGCATCCCTATCCCATAGGATCCATGGGACTGGTATATTTACCTACCAATTTACTATGAAACCAACCATTCATGTAGGCAAATATACCAGTCCATGTAAAATGTCCCCTTTTAAAGGGACCAATTGAAATTCAAAGGATCATCTTCCAACCACGAATTTTTCAGGCAACATGTTAATTTTTGGGGGCGTATGCCTCTTTTCATGAGTAGTCTTCCATTTTGGAACCACTGTTTTTCAGGCAACGTGTTACTTTTCCGGAGATTCTTGTCGGAAGCAAACCGCTCATCCATTGGGCCACCCAACAGTACAACACATACAGCCATTCTCCATGACCACGACTTGCTCCGCCAAACCCATGGACTGAGCGTGACGTCACGCTTCGCGAAGCTTGGAAAACATCCTATGGACCTCTGAATCTGATGGTACCTTCAGCAACATGTCACTGAATTGGACATCCAGCATATAGATGTATTTAATCGGTGGGACTGGTGTAATCACTTGCATATAAGAGAAATATGCAAATCAACAGTCTTCATTTTTGCGTGATGGTCTACTGGATTTGTTTATCATAATTGATGATCAGAATTCCTACAATGGACAACTTCAGAATCTCCCAACAGGAGTAGTACTGCAATTAGTTGATAGCAAGTGTTCATCCCCGCCCCAACCAACCAACCAACAAACCAGAATTTTGACCATATATTTTGTGGATGCTCTTCACCACATGTCTGCATGGGCTCGAGTAAGAAAGATGTTACCCGTTTGCCTGTTTTGCTATGATCACAGGATACCTTGGAAATTCAACAAGTCGGAAACGTATATAATTTGGACGAAGTCACAAAAAATATCGTGCCAAAAATACAGTAAATGGTAAACTTATTCTGAACTGACATGGCCGGCAATCCGCACTCCAGCATGAAAGATAGAATCCTTTGTCCCATGTCTTTGGGTAAAAAAAAATGGGGTCCCCGGCAAAGGTATCTGGAAGACTAGCGATTCAACATATAATATTCCACTATTACTGACATGTTTCTGGGCAAATCAAAAAATAGTGTTTCACAGACCTGGACGTTAGTGAAATGTTGGGCCATTTAGATGATGGATCCCTCTACAATCCCTTACCCATATGATCCATGGGACTGGTATATTTACCTACGAATCTACCATAAAAGTCAAGTAAATGTAGGTACATGTACCAGTCCCATGGATCCTATGGGTAACACCCTCGAAGTTTCAAATAGCTCCTGAAAAATGGTGGTTGGGTTCACTTTCCTATTGGGAAGGGAACTCTTCAGGGGCTTTGTTAAACTTCGGGAGGGTATGTTTTGGATGTAAAGAAACAATTGTGTCGTTCAACCAAGTGGCAGAATTGACTAAGAGCTCGTTATCAATAGGAACGGCGCCAAATTCATTTTCGATGACTGCGAACCTCAGCTTTTCTGAGGAGATCACACCCATAGCATTCAGGAATGGTTCAGAATGCTGGGATTCACTGAATGCTGGGATTCACTGATGAAAGGGGGAATTTTTGTTGGATGAGAATTTGGAGGCATAAAAATATACTGGTTGTTGATTTCAACCCAATTGAAAAGTATTAGTCAAAAAGGATCATCTTTTCGGGTAGAAATGAACACTTAAAAAAATGAAGCCACCACCCAAGCATTTTCAGTGTCCCCTTGCGGGGATGTTGTAAATTTGCCCTAATTCCCCTGTGAAAAAAACAAACTAGTTCATCTAATTCAGTCATTCACCCATTCAGTGATATAAATTCAAGAATCCTACAAGGTGGGCTACTAAGAGTTATAAGTGGAGTTATTACCCTTAAACATGGCCTGATACATGGGTAACAGGGGTTAAACATCACTTATAGGAGTTATCACTCCACTTAAGCTGAGACACCGAGCTGAATCACCGAAGTTTGGTGTCTCATGGGAAGCTTAAAGTTTGGTTATACATGTAATACCCTAAGCTTCGTTCAGCAAGCATGTTGAGTCTGGAGGTGGATGCCACACACCCGGCTGTTGGATCAGGACGCTCTACTTCTGCCCTGACAACACCTAGAGTCGCTTGAGGTCGACCTCGTAGCAGGAGAAAAAGGTTGTTTCCAAACCTGAATTCAAGTACTTGGACAGGTGGTCTTGGCACACATGGAATTAATGAATGTTAGGAGGTTTCTTCATCCTCGTTTGCTTTGCTGGAAGGGGGTCACACAGGAACCCTGGTGTCCACCTTGGAGGTGACGAACGAGCGGAGTGAAACCCGTCGCACCCGGGTGATACCGGTGTCCAAGTCGCGTCGCTCCCCACGTCCTTTTTAGAGGCTCCTTGAAGTCACAACTACGTATGCCAAAACCATTTTATGTGTACAAAAAAAACGACGTTGGGATGACTTGGAAGATTTGAACATTTGAACTTAAGTGGAAGTCCTGGAAGTCCACACGTTTTTATATTTTTAGTCTGGTTGGGTTTCCGAGTTTCCACCGATATGTTAGTATATATGGGGTCAAAATGATGATCCAAAAAGGTCAACACCATTTTTTAGATGGTGGTTAGATTTCCAGGGTATGGTGGAGCCTCCAAGTTCACCTCTGCTGCAAAAAGAGGTATCCAATTGGGCAAGTGCCAGTTTCGGGAGGAGACCAAAAAGGACGACTATAGAGACTGTAATGTACCGGGCAATTCTGCTGGTGACCTTTTCGGGATGGTTAACTGACCCCTTTAAAGGGCTAAGTATGGCTAAGTGACATCCAACTGGGGAATCAAAAGGTCAGTTTGAATCACATGGTAAGTGTTGTTTTTCACGGGTCTATGTTAGCCTCACCTCGACCAAAAAAAAACACCGGGCGAATACTGGACCTCAGTTTAGGTGTGACTGGATGTCCATGAATTAGATCGTTTTTTGGAGTATGTATTGGAGTCCCGAAAGCCATAGGCCTTTTTCTCCATACTTCCAATTATCGAATGGATTTGATTAACAACAACTTTGTTAAATGCCATGAAATCCTGCTTAATCAACGACGGAATCCTTAAGTTTCATGGCGGCTAAGAAGTGCCAAACGCCATCTGACTGGGCACGAGTTCATTCCTGCGATGATTTTGGAAGACCAGAATCCATCCAGAATCACCTCAAGGGATGGGCCCTTGCGCCCCGGAAAATCAGCTATAAGTAGGGGACCATAACTCCATTTATAGTGGTTATAACTTCGGTTACCCATGTATTTTCGGCCATTTCTAGGTGGCCCCATGTATTTTCGGCCCGATGTTGTAACTCTCGCGGCTTTCAACAAAGGCACTTCTTGTCACGTTGTCCAGCCAACAAATGGTTCAAGACCTTGGTGTTGATTGCAAAACTCTAAGGATCCGTTGATATGTCCTAAGGGATTACCCCTACATTCCTATGGATGGGCCTGGATTCCTCAATCCTAGGGAGGGGTCTGGAACTTTGGAGATATGTGATAAGACCTCCGAGATTTCCCTGATCCAATCCTATGACCGATTGGGATGGGATTTTGTCCACCTTCAATCCTACTCTAGGGGGAAAAATGGCTTGCCAATATGGAGAAAATCCCTACAGACATCCACCAAACTCCAATACTGAGAAAATGTCATGACTGGATCCCCCAAACCTATACCCATCAAACACCAAACCTCAGTATTCGCCTTTAGATGTCTATAGGGTATATTGAAAAAATAGGAGATGAAAGGAGTGAGTGAGTGGAATCTGGGTTAAACAAAAAATAGTTTCCAGCCATACCAGCTCAGATGATGTCATGCCGGTGTTTGGGGGATGATTTTTTGGGGGTCATTGATTCATCATAATTCTTGTAAAGCATGATTCCGACATGTTCTTACAGTTGGTGATTTCTTGTGTAAGCCACTTTTTATGGGATTCCAAACCCAAATCATTACAGTAGCTCCTTTTCAGTTTGCCAAACGTCAACTACGAGTTCAGCTAGAGTTTTCGCATCCATTAGGCAATATGTTTAGTTCTTAAGTGAAAGGGTCAAAACTCCTTTTATTGGCGATGGTCGTCCATCTTTGATAGGGAATCCTTACAAGGAGTCTATAAACCCATATAGAATTTGGTTGATGGGTTTATCCACTACCACAGTTAGAGGATCATCCCAGTTAGCAAGTAGCTAGTAACCCCCATTTATAAGCCATTTAGGCATTTAGGCCATTTGGAAGGGAACAACCCCAGCTAGGAGACTTACGAACCATGCCTATTAATCACTTCCTAACTGTGGATGATCCAGCGGGAGCTTCCGAATCAACCCATATGCCATATGCTTGATGAACACAACAAACATTCCAATACCCAAAGCCTAGGTAAACATACTGTTGATGGAAGAAATCCGTCTATATCGTCTATCCACCTGGGGTGTATAAAATCCAGTGAATATTTGGATTTCAACTACCAACCTCAACTGGTGAGTTTGTGGGATGTCTGAACCATTAAGTGTCTGGAATAGGTTTCAAGATGGCACACGAAATCCCCCAACGATGCGAGCGAAAAAACTCAAGGGACCATCCAACCATATACCAAGGTAACTCGGCTCGTGGGATTTTCAGCATTTGCCCAAATGACCTGGAAGCCATCCGACTCCTCAGCTCCTCCAAGACTTTTTTTCAGGAGCCAATCCCATCAAGGCAGATTTGTTTTGTTTTTGTATCAACTTCTTGATGGCCTTCTTGCTTTGTTTGGCCCAGTGTTTTTTAGTGGAAGTGTCTGTCAAAAACAATCGAGGAGGTAGGAAAGAGTCTCGTACGAAGGCGTCATGGCTTCTTGACTGAATGCGCTGGAGTGGAGGGTATGTTTTCTGCCTCTTTGTGGGTCGTTCAGCCTGGCTGAACTGCATCATCTTGTTCAAATGTATGATCTTCTTCAACTGCATCATCTTCTTGCGCAAGTCCACTGGCAAGTCCCTTGACTCAGAAGGCACTGGAAGATCAGGCATGACAAACCCTTCCAAAACTCTCGGGGAGATATGAGTTGCACCATAAATGTGATAGAAGTTATGAGCTTTCGGAGGCAAACATTATGATGTTTTCCTGATGGCTCATACTTGGACAGAAAAAACACTTCCATATATAGTGACTCTGCAAAAAACGCCCTTAGAAGATTGAAAATTGGGGGCCCACAAAATCGAGATCTGCAAGATGAGTTTCCTTCTCAAAAGGCCTTTTTTTCAGCTTCTATATGTAAAAAAATCAGGGTTTAAGTTCATCTCCCACTGTATTTGGTCATAATCCTTTCCTTCAGAATTGCGACAAAACGGTTGGGCGATCGGACTCGTTCGGAGGTAATGTTCGGGAACATCCCATTTCAATTAGTTTCAAATGATGTCCTGCATGCGTAAGGGTCAAGAGATGTCCCGCTACAGCTACGTTGGTTGGCTTCAAGTCATCAGTATCCAAAGATATAATTGATGTAACATATATATATATACACGTGTAAATATATGGAAACATATCTATATCTATATAATAATAATTATACACAAGCTGGACGTCTATAGATGATCAATGGAAAAAAACAACTTACTACCATGGGGCAAAGTATGGACTCTGGACTTCCATGGTGTATCATGTATATATATATATATCCTGGAAGTCCAACCACCACATTTAAAAGGTTGGTTTCTGAACCACCAATATTCTAGTAGGGGTTCATCATCATCCTAAAGGAACGCTACGACTTCCCAGGTTATACATGATAATAAGTCTCATATGTACATATGCCCTAGAAACTCTGTCATAATGATGATGATTAGGGTGTCCAATCACGTTCTCAGCATTTAGTATTGAGGTTCCATTGCCATTCTCAGAAGGTGATTGGATCCCTACTGTTGATGGCTGAAATCTTGCACCAGTTGATAGGTAGATTATCCCATTATTTACAAGGTGTTGTATATACCGGGTGGTGCAGGATTTCTTCCATCAACAGTAGGGATGCTGACTTCATCCAAAAAACTTCAGCATTTTTGTTCACCCTACCTGGCCTATGTCAACTAGTACCTTGGCCGCCAGTAGGTGCTGAAAGAACAAAAGCTCCTAACATATTCCCCTTAAATGGTGATGAAAAATGGTGATCTACCCATGGTAGAATCCGTTAAACAAATACAGCAACAAAAACATACAAAAGATTATGCTGATTGGATTATTAATAGGGATCTTTATTATTGTTTATAAAATAATTCCTATATTTAACTGGGTAAGATTTCATCTCCTTTACAACCCGAAACATCCAGGGATTTTTTGTTTAGCACACACCCTGGATGTTGTGGTTTTTTTTGCATCTAAGGCGCCGTGGTTTTTCCAGCACCCAAGAATCCAGTGAAAATGGTCACAGGGACAGGCCTTCGTCGCGGTCGGACTGAGCATACGGTAACTCCAAAAGGTGGGCCCCAAAACACCCAGTTTTCAGTAGGGTGAAATCACTCCACTTATCACGTGGTGAAACCCTAGTCTTCCAAAATCCTCCAGTCATACCTTGTGAGGATCGGCATTTGGATCCCCTGAAGGCCTTCAAAAAGGAGGTGTTTGTGTGTCCAAATACCTACTCACAAGATATTTGGAAGACTAGGGAAATAACCCCCAGTTACCGGTGACCCATGTATTTTTGCCGACCATTTTTTGAGGTTTTGTTGACTCCACTTATGGTAGGTACCCCGCCTGATTAGGCTGGATCGTCTTCGTTAAACCTTAAACATCCATGTTAAACCTTAAGAGCTGTGGTGATGTTTGACCCTGTTTTTTTCTTAACACCAAACACTTTGTCAGCTAGTGTGACTGGAGATCTTAGGGTAACAAGATATTTGCTTGCCCATGACAACTCACAGGTCCCTTGTATTTTCTAAAGTACTTAAAAACATTTAGATAAAGGAATCAAATCTGTGCAGCTTCGCAAGAAAGCACCAAGAGTACAGGATGCAGGATGGTAACATTAGGTAATCTAACCCTAGTCTTCTAAGATTTCTCCAGGTATGTATACCCCGTAGGGTCCATGGGACTGGTATATTTACCTACATTCACCATAAAAATCAACCATTCATCTAGGTATATACACCAGTCCCATGGATCCTATGGGTACAACTTAGCGTTTTGCTCCCTACAAGTTGGTGGAAGTGTCAAATGATTCTCCCCCCAAACAACAGCCGTTTCTGAAGGTTCATCCCTGACATTCCATTACACATGGTTGGCGCATAGGGATCCATATAGGATCCTTACAATGACTTATTGTTGTTATCCAATATCACTGGGAAGTTTTTCATCATAATCCCCTAAACTACGTGAAGAAAAAAATGAAGGTTTGGTGACTGCTCAGGTGTAGTCATAAGCCTCTTCCCAAATTCCAAATAGTCCTTCCTTTGGTTTCTCTTGGAATGGCTCAATGAGTGCGCATTCGAAGCATCATCACGAAATACTATACAAAGTGTCATGTTGACATCACAATGAAAAAACAGTGCCTTCAAGGAAAGTAGGCGGAACAAAACACCTCTGTTGTTTACACCAAAGTCCTCAGTTTCCTCAGCCATAGGAGTGCATATATGATACACTAGGTATCACTAGGTGGCTTTAAATAGATATGTTGACTTTTCACCCCTACCCGGGAAGATATCCAACTTGACGAGCATGTTTTGCGGATGGGTGTTTCAACCACCAACTAGTATTTTTTTTGGATCATAAATAAAAAATTATCCTGGGGTGCTTTCTTAAATCGTATCCAGTGGCTTTAATAGTAGGAGAAACCAATCTTTTTGAAAGGACCCAAACTAACACTAAGGTTTAGGGGAAGTTTCCCTCTGGAACTGAGAAGTCTCCGAATAAAACCTGTCTGACCTAGTGATGTTTTGGGAGGCAAAGTAGCAAAGGATGATGTATTTCATTATTTCATGGTGTCTCCGTATGCAACTAAGGAGCTAAAGAGAGCACAACACAGGGGTAACCTATAATTTCTTGAACAAGGGAAGGCTTACTTGGATGTCCCAGGAAGTTAGTAAATCCTTAGTAAATGAGTTGTAATCTAGTTAAAAATGGAGTATATTGGGGTTATAACCCACTAACTAGCCATTTACTAACTTCCTGGGACATCCAAGTACTCCTCCCAGAAACGAACATGTCCCCTAAAACTTTGGGCCATTTCAAAAGGAAAGTAGTTTGTATTGCAACTATTTTTTGAAGGCGAGATGTGAGTTTTGGGGCAAGTAATTTCTGGGGTCCAGCTTCTTCCAAGTGACCTTTTGATCACCCAAATGAAGGTCACCTAACCCCTGAAAGGGTCACTTAAAACACCCGAAAAGGTCACTGGGAAGAACCTGGTAAACCAAAAAAAACGCCAAATGAAGACAACAACTCCCCCCAAAAACGAACCCTGAACGCCCCCTGCAAAAACTAGACCGTGAAAACGATCCGGCATCCTTTTGAGTCCTGGGGACGAATTCCTTCGTTCGTTTTTTGGAATCTAACGTACTCCAACTGCCGAATGGACCAACCTACCACATCCCTGCGGCAACCGTTATCTCCAAGAAACGACTCAGGCGTTTTGGGTGCAGGTGGTCGAATGGTGTAGGGACTGGACCTGAGATCCGGAGCGATTTTTGGAAAACGCCAGGGAAGGGGGCCTTGTAGAAAACTCACTTAATACTAAATGCCCCAGAACCATCCATGTATGCGGTCAGTATGCCCCTAAAAGTGGGGGAAAATAACCCCAAAGTTACCCATTTTTAATGCCATGAAAATAAAGGGGTCCCATGTCCCTCCACTGAGAAACGATCATAAGGGATCACCTTGAAGTAGGGGCCTAGAACTACAAGTGGATTTTCAAAAACCAAGCTACTCATTCATTTTTGGGTCATTTATACTTGTTAATTGTATATCTCTGTATACATATTATATCACGATCGTGGGGGCCCAATTTGTATGCCCTTGAGTTTGGGGTGGATAGACTCACCTCCGAAGCACAAATATTCTGATTCCATGAAACCATTATCAGAAGGTGAGCCAGGATCACCAGGGATGGGGATGTATAAGATGGTCGGAAAAATGCAAAGATCTTCTCCCCAAATGTTGGATTTTTACTGGTGATGAATTCCTATGTTAAAAAAAAGACCTCAGCTTGCCCGGTGTACCCTCCAGGAAACTAACATAGCACCTGAAAATTGATCGTTCGAAGACTACTTTCCTTTTGGGGATCGCCAATCATCATCAACCCTCAGTAAGCACTTCCAACATCCTTCACAAAATGAAGGCCGATCGACCTATAGACATAAATCTGGATAGTCTCATCATAAAATATAATTTGGGTACCCTGGGAGAGTAACTCACCAAAGTTCATTCATATGAATCATATACAATATATCTTAGGTACATATATAATAAATATAAAAGGAATATATATATATATATAAATGATATAAAGATATTTCTGAATCTCGCCACGTAAATTAATTTTAAGAAACATGTTTAGGAAACTATGTGACATTTAATTGGAACATATCGACAACCACCCTTAAAAAGAAAACACTCCAAAAGTCTTAGCCAACAGGACCTCAGATTTTTGGTATCCATTTTGTATCCAACCGGACCTGAAAAGATACAGTAGGGTGAGTTAGGATGGTTTGAGTGGAACATCTTTCCAAAGAATTTTTGTTGTGTTCGGCTTGTTGCTTTTCAAATGGGTGGAGACATTATGGAAAAAAGGTACGCAAGTTTGGACATTTCCCTCATCTTCCAGTTCCCAAAATAATTGGAATTAGGGGACTAGTTACCTGATATATATATATATATGATATATCTCCCTCCATATATATATATATATAGGTGTATATAATGTATATGTATATATATATGCACTACTNGGCAAAGTGACAAAGAAACACCCTTTCTCATGGTTGGAGAAAAGGGGAGGTGGTGGGAGCCGAAACTTTATGAGCAATCTGTGATCGTGCATGTTCCCCCGGTGCCGGAAACTACATGCACTACTCACAACTGCTCCACGGGCACAACAGAGCTGCCTTTTTTCCAAACCAGCCAGAGCCCGTGCCCTTTGTCAAACTGGCGCAGCCACTCCATACCACCAATCTGACTTCGCAGATTAAGGTGGCAAAGTGACAAAGAAACACCCTTTCTCATGGTTCTCGAACACCGCCTTTCCATGCGTCCCTGTCTGGCTTACAGCTGACAAAAGGTCGCGAGGCTTGTCTCAACAGTCGTCGAGAAGTGGACGACAAAGAAAGGGTATTCAGCTCTTGAATAGCTTCATCCAGATAAATTCTGGCTGTAGCAACATTTGCCCATCGGCCTTGTTGCATAAGCTCTTCGAACGTAGTGCCCAGCCTGTACGCTGATGTTGCTCCCCCACGTCTGATGCTGTAGGGCTGGATTTTCTGATTTTGCAGCTGAAAATAGGAGACTGCTTCGGCCCATAGTTTACGAAACTGATGGACAGTCACATCCATCAGAAATTCTTTTCGCCCTCTTTGGCGACAGAGCTGTCGCAAAGCATCCAAAGCCAGCTTCTCCTTAATCAAAACCTTTTCCCATTGCATCTGTTTTTGGTGACGCTGGCTTGTTTTTGTATCTTGAAGGAAAATAACGGCTGCCTGATGAGCAGTTCGCGGCAACACCACATCTTCGACTCGCACTCGAAACATTTCTCCAGTGCGAAGAAAGGCACTGTAGCCCACGAGGAGCATCTGTGCCACCCTGCTATACTTCCATTTTTGGAAGAGCCCACTGAAGCCCAACAGGATTTCAGGGGAGATGGGTGTCGCTCTCACCGGAATTTCGATTTTATTCCAGGTAGATATCAAGCGCCATGCGTTCACCAATCTGCGTTTTGCTTCCGGGATAAAGAACTGAACACTAGCTGCAGCGTAGTTGGCGTAACTCTTTGGTTCGCCATCTTTCCATAAAAACTCGATAAATTCTGATAAATTTCCATCTATCTCTTGCACATGCTCTTGAAAGTAGCTCTTTGCAAATCCACTGTGACTCAAAAACTGCTGAAAAATTGCCTCGTACCGATCAACGGTCACTGGCAACACTACCTGATTTTGAAGCTTTCCGATTTTCTTGCGTTCAGACCTCCGCTCTGCTTTGCTATTGCTGGCCTTGACGAGTCGAGGCATCAAACCTCCGAGATGGCTCGTCAGCAGGGTTCAGCCTGCTTTCAATCCAGGCCCAAAAGGGCATCAAGTTCAATGCAAGGCAGAGTGCTGAGATCCTTCGCAAGATTCGGTTTAACTTTCTGCTGGAGCTTCTTCCCTTGTTGAGCACCGAAAGACAGACTTGGCTGTCACTAAGGTGCAGAAAACGGCACGAGTGGAACATTGTGGTTCTTGCCCTCCATTCTAAGGTATGCAAGATAGCTCTCAGCTCAAGGACATTTATGTGTTCTTCTTGATGAAAGGGGTAGCTGTGTGCTACTTCCCACACCCACCTCGACGGGTCGATGGAGGTCCTTGGCGCCACGTCTGGGCGGTAGAACGTACCCAAGTCAAGCCTCACGTCTGAGCCTCTGAACTCCATTCTTCTCAAGTAATGGTGGACGATGTCTTGGCTCATCTTTTTCATGTCCTCTTCTTCAGGCCATTCTTCTTCAGGTCGAATCCAAACCGGGGCCCTCATCCGACGCTCGGATGCTAGAGCCAGGTGTTCACTTTCACTCTCTTCAGCAGTTCGTCGTGGATCCATCCAAGCTACTTCCATCATAGTCAACTGTCAACTGCTCTTGCAGTTCTCCATGCCAATGGGCCAAAATGGCCTGAGTACCAACGGGCTCTGTCCTGACCTTCCGGGTCCAAAGCCATAGATCCATGAGCACTGCCACAACAATGCAGTGGAAGGAGTTTCCTAACGCTGCCTGCCTGGCCACTTCCTGCTCCTCTGCTTCCTTCTCTGATGTTGGCTTCTTCTTGAACAAGGCCAGTGTGTAGCCCCTCTTGAAGCCCATCATCACTTCCCTTTCTCCTGCACTGGCAACTCGTGTGTCGCCGGTCTCCCTGTGCCTGAAAAGGAATTGGGGCTGGTACGTGTATGGTGGAAACTTCATCTTATCCGACTTCCATTTCTGAACTGTCTCCTCACTGCAGGACCTCAGTCCAGCCGGAGCCGGGGGCGGTCTTGAGCGAGGTATCGCCCTGGTGAACGTTGGGAGCTTCAAGTTGTCATCCAGCTCGCCGCCTGGCCAACCCCAACCCGGGTCTGGAATGGCCTCCAGCGGTTCCTTTTCATTCATTCATTCATTCATTCAGCCCCCACGGGGTCCATAGTAGGAACCCATGTGCGCCACAACTGCTCCAAAAAGGTGAACAGCTGCACGCCCTCCCTGTCGAATGCCTTCCCCCTTCTANGCCACAACAATGCAGTGGAAGGAGTTTCCTAACGCAGCCTGCCTGCCCACTTCCTGCTCCTCTGCTTCCCTCTCTGATGTTGGCTTCTTCTTGAACAAAGCCAGTGTGTAGCCCCTCTTGAAGCCCATCATCACTTCCCTTTCTCCTGCACTGGCAACTCGTGTGTCGCCGGTCCTGTGTCTGAAAAGGAATTGGGGCTGGTACGTGTATGGTGGAAACTTCATCTTATCCGACTTCCATTTCTGAACTGTCTCCTCACTGCAGGACCCCAGTCCAGCCGGAGCCGGGGGCGGTCTTGAGCGAGGTATCGCCCTGGTGAACGTTGGGAGCTTCAAGTTGTCATCCAGCTCGCCGCCCGGCCAACCCCAACCCGGGTCTGGAATGGCCTCCAGCGGTTCCTTATCTCCCAACAACCTCACAACTTCTGCCCTTTCTCCAGCTTCTCTTCGGAAACTGCCATGGTCATCCAAACCACATCCTGACCAGTAAAGGCGAGGCCTTCGAACCCTTGAGATGTCACTGGCACAAAGTTCAACTGCCTCCATGTCAAGTTCCTCTGACATCTTTGCCACATCTTCTTCATCACCAACCACATTCTCACAGAACCTCAATGCCCATATACCCATCTCCACTGCTATCTCTTGGACCCATCGCAGACAAACTGCCAGGTCGAAAAAGAGAGCAGATCGGGGGTCATTCAGGTGCTCACGAAGGGCTGACAATCTAGACAGCCCTTGACAAGGACTGCCCCCACCAGCAATCACTCCCGTGACACCTTCTACCTTGCGTATCTCTTTCTCAAGTCTGGCCTTCGTCACCTTCTTGATGTTTTCAATCAATTCACATCCAGGCCATCGCCTTCTGTGCAAACGTCGACAGTTTACGTCATTTTCCACCACCACCAGATGATGGACTCTTATCCTGGCCAACTCCAAGGCCCTGGATAAGCCACCTATCCCAGCAAAGAAATCAATCACCACCACCTTCTCTGCCTTGTCCAACGTAGCTGGGAGGTTCTCCACTTCACTCAGGCCCGCTTCAACTGCCACCACATCAGTGATGCCTTGCATGCTCAGCTGATTTGCATAGCAGGCTCCTCCTCCGGTCTCGCATGCATCCGACGCCGTCACCACGCCGTTCAGCTTTGCACGGAGGTCCGTAAACTTCATGGCCTGCATGCAGCCGACCAGCAGCATCTCTTCTATCACCCTTGCATCCATCCTCACAAAGTTCTCCGGGGCACCAATGCCCTTCCACAACCAATCAAAGATGCAGAACAAAGGACGACGGAATTGCAAAGTGTGGACCTCTTTACCAGCATATACCTGCATGGCCTTCTTTGGCACAAACTCCTTCTCAAACAGCCATGCTGCCATCGCCACGGATTCCACACTACGCCTGGTGGCCACCCGTAGCTGCCCCAGGTCTCCTTTGATCACGGCCCCCAATTTCTCGGCCTGCTTGGCCCTCACAAGGGCTTTCTCAGCACTGAAAGGGATACCCCAATGGGTATATGCCCGGCGGAGCTGATCCTGCTCCTTGCTGCTTTTGCCCTCAAGTTCTTTTGCAACTTTCTCCGATAAGATCTCTAGCACTGCCGTGTCATCAAGATACAGAGACCACGCCGCATTACCCTCAGGCTCCAGCTCCGGGAAGATTGCATCCTTGCGGATCTCTAGGTCTCCCAGCAGTCCGGCTCCACCTTGAAAGGGGGACCTCAGCGCCAACTTCCTGTGGGCGTGCTGCATTAGCCCTACGGCTGACGACCAGCCCATGGGCAATACACTGGCACCCACATACGTCTCGCCATCACGTTCCACCCCCAACATTCGCCACTTTACAGTCCGCTCAAAGCACATCAAGTGGGACCATGCCTCCGGCAAGGTGAACAAGTAGAATGCAGAGACCAAATCCTCTGCAGACACTCGTAGGACATACCCCTCCGGCAACACCACATGTTGCAAGGAAGGAGCACCAAGGTGCGCACATCGCCCTCGATCACTCTCATCACCGAGTTCACTGCTCGAAAGTCCATGATCAAGCGTAGTACGGTGGCACCTTTTGGAGAAAGCTTGCCAGGCTTTGCCACGCCAAAGGCCCCATTAAGGATCTTTTGGTCACCCACAGCCGCACATCGGGCCACTGGGCGAACCAAACCTCGATCATAAAGTTCCTTTGCGATCAAGTTCCATTCTTCCTCTGACGCTAGCACCTTCGGCTTTGGGATCAATTCTGGAAGGTCGTCCCCCCGCAGTAACGTCTCCTCTGGGTTCATCAGTAACCTTCTTGTCTCTCCTTCACACAGGTCAGCTAAGGCCACTTTTCCTCCAAACCCAGCAGGCGGTAACCCACTGATTACCTGATCCAACGTCAAAGGCATGGCCTTCTCGACCACTTCGCCCTGGTAGGAAATTTTTACTCCATCAAGTTTGTCAACCCATTGATCTCGGCTTGGCGCCTTCACCAACTTCTCTTTCACCTCACTCAGATCATCCACGAAGTGACGTACGGCCTGCCATATCCTCTCCTGGCACAACTCCTGTGCCTTGGAGGGGTTCTTGTTGCAAACACGTCCATCACTCCTGCAACTGGACCACAAGAAGTTCAGCCCGAGGGTGACTGCACAGTGCCATGCCATCAGGCCCTGTTTACGCATTTCCCTCTGAACCTTGGAACTTCCTGAAGCTCTCTTATCTTTCCAAGTGCCGGCCAGCCTGCGGTACTCTTTCTTCTCCAAAAAATTTTTCACCATCTCTTTAACATCCTTCTTCAGAGGCAAAGGAAGAAGGCTCCGCTGCCTCTCATCAGCCTCTTCCGTGCTGGGCTCCATCAGCATCTTCTTGAAGTACTTACTCAACCCCGTAGGCGACTCATCGATCTGAAGCAGTAGGTGAACTCCACATTGGGCAACACTTAACCCATCCATAGGGTTCTCCTTCACCCATTTTCTAAAACCATTCAACATATCATCAATTCCTTCCATCATCACGCTTGAAGCTGGACTGTCCTGCCGGACGGGTGAGGTGTCGGGCTTCGCTTTCTTTCGGCCTGGACTGCTGGGCTTACTGATCCGCTTTTCTTCTGATCGGCTTCTTTCTTCTCCTTCCTCCTCTTCCACCACGGCTTTTTCTTTGGTGGACTCTT